>JAPYYV010007890.1:0-13046 GCA_030522625.1 Copidosoma aretas | reverse complement strand
CACTAAATACGCGCCTCAATAGCATAACATAGCTAACAGCAGCGTTTCGCTCCCTTCATTTATTCAGCCAGTAAACTCCTTACTTATAGTGAATATATTAAGTAAATAAATTTGCAATATTCCGTCAATATCGCTAATAAGGCGTTTTCTTTTATAGCCAGAAAATGAAGATGGATCATCAAAGGAACAATCATATATTGAAATTGGTAGTGGAGAAACTTCGGGTACTTCCGGAGACAGCAAAATAACACTAAATGATCGCGTGAATCATTTAAATAAAGGATTAAGTTTATTAGGATCTTTACCGAAAGAAGGATAGAAACAGATCTGTTTCAGTTTGAATTGGAGATGTTGGAAGATTTAAACGAGGACATCGACCCAGACGTGTGCTTTTCAACAAAAAAATTTCGGTGCACATGAAGAAAATGACAGGTATGGTGCAGTAGGCAGTCGAAGCAGTTTTAGGCTTAAGCAAAAAAGCTGGAGTAGAAAGTGTAAATCGAATATTATTTTATGGACTAAATGTAGATCAAAAAATTCAATCAAACTATATGGTGGTTGACAGCTGGATCACCCGTAAAATGTAAAAGAAAAGTAATAAACAAAGCGAAAAAAAGCAAAAAGAAAATCATAAAAGTGATTTTAAAATTTATTAAGTCATAGAATTTAGGCTCAGCAATAAAAAAAAAAAAAGTTTAAAACGCGAATTACTATGTAAAGAGGAAAAAAGACAACCAATTAAATTATGATAATATCAATCAGAAAAATAGGATTCAACTATAATAAAGAGATATGCAGCGGGGAGATGATTTATGTTAATGTGAAGGATATTTATAGATAAATAAGGCACTACAGAGTGAAGATTGAATATCAATGATATGTACTGTGTCGCAAATTATAATATTATGTCGATGTAAAATGAAATTTGAACATGTTATAGTACGTTTAATTCTTAACGTGATAGACTGTATTACAAATATGATGAGTACTAATTTAAGGGGATTTGAATTCTAAACACTTATTCAACAAGAAAAGGAAGTGTAGAATTATATATGAATCTTTACAAGAAATGAAAAAAAATTCAGTAGACAATTTACATTTTCTAATAATAAATATCAAGAAAGCTTTTAATTATTTCGGTCATAAAAATAATTAAAAAAATAATATATACATATACATGAGGGTGTCTCTTTTTTATCGATTTTGAGTTTTGGATCATTTACCTTCTGGAATCTCTCGTTGTATCCTAAAATGATAATTCATACCCTAACAATCCGAAAATTTTGGATTTAACACGTGATTCTCGACGCAATTTGATTTCCTTTTTAAATAGCATAAGGTTTTCAAACATCAACCTTGTTTGATTTTTTTGACCACTTTAAGTATTTTTTCTGGATTTTCAAATCACACCATTAAATTGCGTATCACTTGGACTCGATTTATTGATTTTGACCAGTTCAATATGAGCATGTTAAAAAAGTTTGATTTTGGCCTTCGTAGCCTTCGAAGAACAAAAAATCCAAAATATAAAAATTTTTCAACTTGCTTATTTTGAGCTGGAAAAAATCAAATAATGAAGTCTAAGTGACATGTAATTCAATTGTACGATTTAAAAATCCAGAACAAATACTTGAAGTGGTCAAAAAAATCAAACAAGGTTAAACTTTGAAAATCTCATGCTATTAAAATGGGAAATCAAAATTCGTCTAGTGTCACGAGTTAAATCCAAGACTTTTGGGTTTTCCGGGTATGGATTATCATTTTAGGATCTAACAAAGAGATTTCAGGGGGTGTATGATCAAAAAATTAGAATCGGTAAATACTGGACACTCTAATATACATATGTATGAATAGCAACCTTTAATACAAATTATTGTCAATATCAGTACTATATTCATAATAATTACTTGATAAATAAGTGAATTTATTTTATATGTTGACTATATTTCTTCGAATTTTCAGCAAGTTTTTATGAGACTACTTTAGTTATCTATGTTTGTACGCATATATGTGTATACAAAATAAATTACTGTTTTAATTATTTAGACATAAGAATAATAATATTGGAATATAAGGATTGGCACGCGGAGCACGCAAAGGGGCCAAGCCTTACTAGCATATATGTATACATACATATATATATATATATTAGTGGGGCTTTGCCCTCCTGCTATCTCCGCACGCCAACCCTTTACCTTATATGATAACTCTAGGATTATATAACATAATCATTGACAGCATCCTTCCTTTGATAACAAATTATAATTCAAGTTATAATTTAATAGCCGCGTTATGGACGGACAAATAGTCAAAATTTCTTTTGGGAAATCATAACTCCTCTTTTATTTGTTTGATTGCTTCAAAATATTGTTTTATCTGACATAAGTATTTTAAAATAGAAAGGTACGATTCTATTTTAAGTTATTAACAACATACTGCCGGAAATCGGTGTTTTCTTTCATATTTTATTACATATAAGAAAAACAAAAGGCCGTATCGCAAAACGTTTCGGTGAGAAGTGTTGGCCCACTTATTTATCTACAATTTAAAAAAAAAAAAAATTTTCTTTGACCAATAGCCCTGTCGCAAATGACAAAATCCACAATAATTGTCTTTTTCGTTCTGTTGAAACTACTATTTTTGGAAAAAGATTACGATGCTATAAATTCATTGGACTATAGTTTACGTTATGTTTAAGTAGCAGTCCAAAACTTAAGTTAATCCGCTGGATAGTCTGCGAACTATGGAATTTGCAGCTAAAAAAACATGACAACAAAAATTTATTGTAAAAGTTTCTTAAAGGAACATCCTTAATTTAACATACTAAGATTATTGTATATTTTATTTTTTTATGATAAAATTTATGATTTTATTCAATTTAACTAACATTTTGCAATGAAACCGATTTAGAGCGTAATTGCATATCGCATATCTCTTAGGTTTAATACAATTGGACAATAGTTTAAATTGCATTGCATTGCTTCAGTGCGTCTGAAAATTTTTTCCTTAAAAAAATACTGTATAACTGATAATAGTGGATGTGCCTTTTGAAAAAAATGTCTATGACTTTGTTTATAAAATTTATGACCTTAAACTAAAGCATATAGTTGAACCAGTACATATTACGAGGAATAATTATGCAACTGCTTATGGCTCTTTGTATTGTTGCTAGGACGAATCATAGAGCAACGTTTTCCTGTACCGTGTAAAAAGTTGATCAGTGGACGCTACTTCCCCTACTGAATATGAACAATTGAAATATTAACAATGATGGTATGCCCTTTTGCTTTCAAGGTCTAGAAAAATGTTCTTGTCCCAATGCGGCTTTTGTCTAATAATTTTTGGGTTACCTAAATAGAAAAATGAAAACAAAAAAGTGGGTGCTGACATAGTCTGTTTATTCCACACTTTTTCTTTACAGTTGGACAGAGCTATCTGCTTCATACCAACCAAAAGTAAAATATTTTAGAAAATGTACAGTTAAAACTGTGAATAAGAAGTGTGTAATAAATATATATATATATATATACATGTATAAATATATATAAATGACCCTCTCAATGTCTAATTCGTTAAGTCTATTATAAAGGTTAGTAAGTCAATCATTTCGAATCTTCTCCTTTCGAAAATTTTTAACGAAAGTGAATTTTTAATTTCTAAAAAAATTCTTTTTTTCACCGGATTTGAACTCGTAATCTCGTGCATACGTGCCGTGTACTGTGTCGACTTCACAAAGATCTACCTCTGTGAGGTATCTACTTTTTACTTCCTTTTATATTGCAGTTAGTAACCTACTTCCGATTCAAATATGCATTTACTGTTTAGTTGTAAATTTGTTTAAATATTGTTTATTATAAATTAATAAACTTTCCAACAATAAATTAAAAAATTTTTTTAAATATTTGAAAAAATATATATTTGTTTCAGCTGTTCTAAATATTATAAAATGTTTGTATATAAATATTCTCCTATATTATTAATTTGTCAAGTTTTGAATAAATAAATAATTCTTTACTTCATTTGTACACTTTTTTCCAAAATTTTTTAACACATTCTCACAATTAGAGTCTTTGTCACAATTTGTTCGTTAATACAAATTGTAACTAATGTATTATTCGATTTACATTGCGTCTTATTCATTCACAATTCTTTCATTGGTGAATAAGGTGATTTTTGAGTCACGCCTAATTTATTGACATGTAATACTACCTGATTTAAGACTAAACAGTACTACTAGGTGTTGATTATTCTAATTACACGCCAGATTCGTAGTTTAGTCGTCAAATGTAAATGTATTTTTTAACTACAGTAAATAACAAAATATTCTTATTCCAATGATAATTACATCACCTTTGATACAGCGCTGCTGGTTAATAATGGGGGCTCCAGCAAGCAGTGATACCAACTGAAAAATATTTATGTTAGTTGGTATCACTTCTGTAAGAACGTATGTGCTAGCCCCATCATATATAGGTATTGCTGTGTGGTAAACAGAAATTAGCTGCTGTCGCGTACACTCGGCGGTAACATGAACTGTCGTAGTCCTGCTATAGGTTAAGATTAGTTCGTGCGACAGTTCATGTTGCCGCCGAGTGTACATTACGTTTAATTGCAAAATTTGTTTTTTGTTGGAATAAATGAACGATGTAAGAAATAAGTAAATGTCAACTGTAAGTGATCCATATGAGTACACGATAACAAGGACTTAAAAAAATACGATCTATCCGTATTCACTTGCATGATCATTTTAATATATTCGAAAACGGGCGCCTACCGTCTCGACAAAAAAAATATCAGTTTCTGTTACAACTTTGCTAATACTACGACTCGATTAATACTCTGCCGAACATTTAAAATTTTCCAGGGTTACCTATATTTTGCAAGGTACCATCAAAAAGCCGAGGATTTTTACTATAATTGAGTCACTATTTTAATGTGTAACTTCTTGATTACAATTACAAATAAAAGGTGGTTTAAAATGGCTCTATAATGGGTTGTTTATAATGTGTGAGCTTTGATAGTATATATCCCTTAATTGTCTAGGTTTGGGAAAAAAAATAAGAATGAATTTCGACCTTTTGATTTGGACAATTCATCCCAGTACGCACGTAAGAGCTGGGATCATCGCCGAACGCATTACGGCGGAATCAGCAAATTCAACGTATCTAGAGGCAAAATCACCCACATCTATGTACATTGTATGCCGAATAGTGTAATTTTATACATTGGTGCCCAAATGTTTTAAAAAAAAAATTTATACTTTAATGACACATTCATCTTTACTTACTACAAACAAACTATTCTATATAATTTCTGATGGAACTAACATAACAACCGCACTTTTCCAATACCTCAATCAATGGAAACAATAAATAGTTTTGACTTTAATTATTTGCTTTCCCTTCGATTATTGGGTGAAAGTGTATTGGGCTGTTTGGTTAAAGTAGGTATAAATTAACATTTTTGCTTTTCCGTCAAATTACTTTAAATTTGTGGATAAATTATTTTTTTGATTAATATTGTAATCGTCCAAATTTATTTAATAATTCGGTTTAAGGTTAGTGGGTTCTGCTTTATTTAAATTCGGGATTTATCTAGAGTGTATGGGATTTTCAGTAGATGTTTTATCAGCGGCATTACTGTTAGTTACGATTTTTATTTCCTGCCTTAGTAGATCAAAGTTGGTTATTTATGACGTAGTACTAGAACATTGTATTAAAACAAACATTCTTATTCTGACAAATATGGAGCTCCCTTGTCCAAAAATATAATTTGTTTTCTCCGCTGCCAAAATCATGTGCAATCCAGCAAACCTTGTATGTTTACATCATGATCAAAAGTACAGTTGACCTATGTAGTAAATATAATCCGGAGAAAAATAGAGCTAATCATATATTGTAAGAAAATAAAATTGTTCCCGATTGGGACTGCTTGGCTAATAACATCATAATTATAGTTTCTTTGACATTGCTAATCATATGAAACATGGATTCCTAGTATTTTGCTAGACTTTAGCACAATCATGGTTTGCAAACTTCTGTTTTTTTTGCACTATGTGCATAAATTGGTTGCTCTGCCCCATTCCTGCAATGAGATGTTTATATCCCATGTACTTTACTCCTAAACCCAATAAAATACGTTGTTTACACTCTTAATCAGTGAATAAGTGATATATTAGTAGACAGTATAAGCGGGCAAGTGTATTTAATTATTTAGTTGTAGGTACTTGAGTTATATTATATTTTTATTTCGTATCAAGCTCGAGCTCTCGTTATCTGTTTGATCACTTGCATCAATAATGGTCACGTTTCCTTGTTCTGTGACTGTCTATTTGCCAAATAAGTGGTGTGGGAATAATAAAAATTTCCAAGGAGCTGTAAAGGAGTGGCTTTAGCTGCAAATCAATGTTTTTGGCAATGCTACTCGGTGTAAGAGGGCTTTCTTGAGAGGGTTCATCTGTAATTGTAATAATTCGTTTGTTTTCGGCAGAGTCTGGCAAGATAGTGTATTTTGGGTGACTTCGGCCATCTTCGGGGGATCTATGAAAATAAAAATCGGGTAAAAATTTAATGTTGTGAAGGGCGGCTGGGGGGGGGGAGGTAGTGGGCGGTAAGAAAAGGCTTGGTGTGGTAAAAAAAAATTATAAGTTTTTGTGGGGGAGTCGAATAAACCTAAAAAAATTTCTGAGTTATGGGAGGGGTGGGGAGCGTAAAGACAATCGAATGTTTGAGGACGCAGAGGGGGCTTGTTGGCTGAGGAAACGGGAGGGGAGGGGCAAAAACAAATGATGATCATAAAAAACACGTAAAAATATAACGGATTCACCCGTGATTTGAGGGGTGCCTAAGGGGGGTGATAAGGTAGCGGAGAATATCTCATCATTATCACCATACACACACATACATATATTATATATATTTATCTATATATAGAGAGATGCATGTATGGGTGCGTCCAGTGCCAGCGGGCCACCTCGCACGCATGGCGCATTTTTTTCCCTAGCACGATGTGTTAAACTCGCACGGACTAGCTGGGAAAATGCTAGAAAAATAATTTAAAAATGCAAATCTATAGATGATGACTAGCTTCTTATGATAATGTAAATACTTTCTGCCTAAAAGCCTATTTTCTTGGTTAAAAATAACTTAGACATTCACGACGTTTGTGTTAAATTCACCACAGTTATGAAAAAGAAAATGCATGTAATTCAAAAGAGTAATACTTGGATGACACCTCCAACATGTTTTAGAGTTAGAGATCAAAAAATGCGTCAATGACAAGCAAATACCAATTTTTTTATTTGTAGCAAATTATGATTTGACTGAATTAAAATGATTGAATATTTATCATGGCACGCAATATTTTTGTTGATCGCATAAATGTTAATTTTATTTAAAAAAATATAGAATAATTAGAGAAGCATGTTTAGTACATTTAAAAAAAAAAAAATTATTTTTTTATTAAAAAGGAAATTAATAGTTGTTCGGAATACATTTAAGAGTTTTAAGGTATTTTGTATTTGTACGGAAATTTTACATATTCAATATAAATGTATGTGCAGCGTGGAACTCAATAAGGTCCAGAAAACTATATGACTTTATTAACCTCATCAATACAAAATAAAAAGTACATATCACATCTGCTTAGAATCAAGAAAAGCTCTAGAAAGAATTACAGATAATAAGACTGGCAGCACAACCGACGACATACCAATTTGTTACGACTTTTACTCAATAATTATTATTTTCAACAAATGTAAAAAAACATCAAAATATTGAGATAAGAATGTTTTTTTGCTAATTCGAGCCAGATTTCTTGCCAGTTAATCAATTCGTATTTAATAAAGCAATGACAAAATGTTTTTCATCTAGTAGCCTAAGACACTTACTCGTCACTTAAACAATAATTAAAGCCATAATTATTATCCATTCATGCTTAATCATTAATATCTTTAAAAACCTCACAATAAATAACCCTACCAACTTAGTTGCTACTTCATCACTTACAAAAGCATTAACTTACTCAAATATATATAGCTTTTCTCACGTATGATACAGAAATAGCCATAAGATAACTACTCCACCTGGATAATTTAGCACGCTAAGAAGATTTCTATGAAGTGACAAATAGATGATTAATAAAAACAGCGTTTTGAACTGTCAAATTGTTCATCCTTGTCTAGTTTTATTTAAAATGATAAAAAATACTTTATATTAAAGTCGCTTTCTGCGAGGTCGCTTTGCTTTTTTTTAAGTTTTTTTTAGGAAATGGTGAATAAGTCTCCTCTAGCCATATGATCAAGCACACTTTTAAGTTCTTTATTAGGTAATAATTAATATTTGATCCGAACAGCATTTTTAAATGTTAAAACGATCGCACTTGACTTATCTAATTAAAATTACTAAAAAATTACTTTGTTTTATTGCTTTTTAAACAATAAAATTTAACTCGGTTGTGTAGTTTCACTTAAACTAACGAAGAAATACCCTACATTACAAGCACTATCCTCTAGATTGCTTTATTTGCTTTAGAATTTTTCATATAATAAATAGATGCCTGAAAGTGGAGACAGCTTTTTATAGCCAGATGATCAAGCTCATTTTTAGGTTGATAATCGAGTGATGAATAAAACTTAATCATAACAGTGGCCCAAACTATTAGGTTAAGTGCGCTCTACAAGTCTTATTTAAATAAATTTATAAATACGTATTCAGACATCGTCTCTAACTTTGAAATTTAGCGTGCTTGACTAGTCTGATTTGTATTGTTTTAAAATACTCCATCAATATAGCGAGTTCAATTACAAAATTTCACGTGCTTTTTTACCGCTATGTAAGTAACAAGATAAATACTCTTCATTATAGGCGCTATACATCAGATGGCATTGCTTGTATTTAAGTTTTTATAAGGTAAATAAATAGCCAAAAATAATGATATCTCCTCTCAACAGATGATGAGGCACGCTTTTAGTGAGAAATAATTATTGATCAAAGCAGTGTCTTGAATTATCAGATCTAGTGTCCCAGACTCGTCTGATTAAAATTATTACAGACTTGATAAAGATAGCTTTTTGAACTTTAATATTGAGCGTGCATGACTAGTCCGATTAAAATTGTTTGAAAAATTCTTTATAAAGATAGAAAGTTATATGATGAAATTTCACACACTTTCTTAGTTTTTTGTAAATTACACTTTTGCTGAGTGGGTAAGATACTCACCATACGATCAGGTGTTCCCAGTTCATGCCCAAGTTCTGGTGTTTTTTTCTTTTTTGTTTAATCTTACTATTATTGCAGCAATATGTATTTAGGTCTTGATAAGATACTTTAAAACAATTACTTTTGTCAATGTTTGCAAAAATGATAGTATATTTTAAAAACGTTTTAGAAATGTTCCAGAGACGTTTTGTATCAACTCTACAGCAAACATTTCAAGGTTCTAAGACGTTTGAAAAACGATTCTGAGACTTAAGTTTAAACGATTCTAAGTTTTACATGAAACATTTTAGAAATGTACGATGCAATGTAGACTGCTGATCTTCTCGTTTACTTTTGAATTTTCAATACTACAATAAAATATTTAAAAGTAACGATATCTCCTCTAGCTAGATGATGGAGCGTGCATTTAAGTTCTCTTACGAGTAGTATATAATATTTTATTAAATCAGCGCCCTCAACTTAATATTTATGCTGGCTTGACAAGCTTGATTCAAATTGACAAAAATGTACCTGGTCTTTCTCCTTCCTTCAGGATTTTTTTTCCCATAATCATTTCGAGTGTTGTTTGCATTTACACCTTTTTTTTTACTAATTATTGCATTTGATCCTTCCAAAATACAAGATCGCATGAATGCCCGATACTATGACTAGCCTTGTTAAGTAACATGAAACATAAATAAATTTTAGTCAGCTTGGTGTTGTTTTTCATCCCCAACGGTACAGGTTCGAGCCCTAATGGTAAAACTTTTAGAGTAGCTTTTACATTTTGTGTTTTGGCTGTAACACTTGTAGTGATCAGGGTAGTCGATAACAGCAGCCTCGTATTGTCTGCAAGCTGTGACATCTCTAAGTAAAGAAGTGAAAATCTATGGCCCTGTCTTGTTTTATGTAAGCGGGCAGATAAGCTGTGACGTAGGTTCTGTTTCAGATGTCGTTCATGGCTTTATTATAAGTTCACATACAATAAATCACCGTCATGCTTGTTATACTGCCCTGTGCTGAATGTAATTCAAATGTAAGACCGTCTATAATCTACAATTATTCTACTTGAAACTGCTTTTAACATTACTTTACTATTATTGTTAACTAGTTAAAAAATGTAAGTATTTCTTCTTCTTCCGCTGTTAATATGCGTATCGCAGAACCTGTTGATATTTGTGGGCGATTAAATAAATATTGAGTTTGGTTTTTTAAAGTGATGTGTAATGTTATGTTATTCATTATTTTAAGTGTGCCTCATTTGTCAATTTTTCGTCAAAGTTCACCTTCTTTTTTAAATCCCTATCCAGCTTGAAAACTTAAAATCATACAGTCTGTTATTTAAACTTGATCCTTAATGTTGTCCTTTGAGCCAGATACAGGTTTGATGCAAAGACAGCCATTTCGGCCTTTTTCGTCTTCCTGTGCCTCCAAACATAAACAGTGAGTGCGTCATCAAATCGCACTTCGACTGGTGCTTTGCCTGTCTCTCTCTCTCTCTCTCTGCGTAGCAACGCTGTTGCTGCTGTCTGCTCTCTGCAGGCCTCTTCTCTGCAGCGAGAATATTGCTGGTGCCTGCTAACTGTAGACCTTTACTTCGCGGTAACATTATTTCTGCTGCGTGCTTACTGCAGACCTCTTCTCCGCGGTAATGCCATGTTACTGCTGCCTGTCCACGGCAGGCCTCTTCTTCGTGGTGAAGCCAAGTGACTGCTGCCAGCTCACTGCAGGCATCTTTTCCGCGGTAATTCTGCTGCTCCTACCTTTTCACTGCAGGCCCTTACTCCGCGGCGATGCCAAGTTGCTGGGCCTGTCTACCAGAATACACGATCCTCCTCAATAACGTACCGAGTTTAAGTTGACATAAAAATTGCTTTATCTTGTTTGCTAATGTTATTATTGTTTAGTTTCTAAATTAGACTGATCGTTATTGCTTAAATTGTATTGATTATTTGTCTATATTAAATTTTTCATTGTATGATTAGGCTTAAATTTCATCCTAACCGCGTATATTTTCCCTTATTTTTGTATACGCTTTGGCGATACAAGTTTGGTGCATTTAGTTGTACCTTATTTTTCCCTCGTTTGATCGACATAAAATTCCTCTATAACTAGTAAGTGGCCTTGTATAACAAGATGATAATTGCGTATTCTAACTTGAAGAAGCCTAGGCATTTAATAATAACAATGGGTCAGGTGAAAGCCAGATTCCAAAAAGTAAAGGATTTTTTTGAGCAGGCCAAGTCTCACCGTGATCATCTTTCGGGTTTAAGTACTGATTTAATTAAACACGCGTACACCATAAGGGGAGTGTTTGGATTAATTGTGGATGTCTATTAAACTACCATCTGTAACTTTGACTATCGTGTACCACAACATTTTTTCTCTACCGTCCATTGACTTACCAAGCTTCTCTGGTAAGTTTAAAGACTAGGAGAATTTCCGTGACGTTTTTAAAACATTGCTTCATGGAAAGGCTGAGGTTCCCGTGATTATTCAATACTAGTATTTACGTACTCATGTAATTCGTGCGGCTTCGGACCTTATAAAGAATATTCCTGGAAAGAAAGAAGCCCATAATGAGGTATGGGACGTGCTCATGAAATTCCATGACAATCAGCGCCAGTTAGTTTTTTCTTAAACTTCTTACATGCTAAATAGTCAGGTAATAAAATCTTGCTCTTGTTCAGAATTGAAGCGGATTGCTCGCGAAATGTTAAGCCCCTACGACTCTTCAGTCACTCTTGGCAGAAGGATAGGTGATACAGATATTTTATCGCTTTAGTTGCCAGCAAATTCAAAACAAGCACCTATAATGACTGGCAGAAATACCTCGGTAGCAGTACTGATGCCACAACACTCAAGCAGCAATGCAAATTCGTTACGTCACAGGTAATTGCTCTTGACGCTATGACCATATTATAAAATTTTCAAAGTGTGTTATAATATATCCTAGTGTCAACTTTTCATTGTTTAACGAGTAAAAATGTTAGTTCAACAACAGTGACAAATCCCATAGTGCTTTCTCTTACTGGCTCATGAAGCAATTATCTGCTGATTTCCTCAGTCCCGATCACGGTGAGCTCTGACGAGCTCTATATTAAATTAATATATATCTCAACTGTATTCAATATCCTTCGAGCCGTATCGTGCTGGGGAGTGTAGCTGCTATACGAAACGATTTTTCGTCGGCACTTTTCCATTAAGCCATTAACATCAGTATTTCAATGCTTAAACGGCCATGTTTGTTTGATTTTGTTAGCCTCAGTTGCTTTTCACCTATGGCTCTCGCTCTCTGTCCTCCTAACTAGCGCCTCTCGTTGCGGATCCTTGTGATAGTGTGCGTAGCCCCACTACACGCTGCCTTTATCTATCCAACACTGTAGCCGTTCATGACGTAACTTTAAGGCTGGTTCCTCTAGCTGTGTAGTTAAGTATCGTTGCTGGATCGCACGCACTACTATTACTTGTCATTGCTGCACGTGGCTAACCCATAGTCTTCACTATTTACAGAGCACTTTAGCCTCTCTCCATGTCTCTCGGCCTTTTTTTAAGTTTGATACCACAATAGTGCTTTATTTTATTGCTTCCAGCCACTTTACTTGGAACTACAGGGTATCTATTTGCCATTAATTTTTCTCTTTTTATTTCTTTTAAGCAGTGGCGGATTACCGCCTAGGCACGAAATGCCCATGCAGAGGGGCGGCATTTGAACAAAAATAAGTACAACAAAAATTTATTTTATGTTAGAAAAAAAAATTGAAAAAAAGTAGACACACACATACAGTTTTATAATAACTCAATTACTTAAGTATTTTATTGTTAGAAATATAAAGGGATGTAGTCATA
>JAPYYV010007889.1:0-13049 GCA_030522625.1 Copidosoma aretas | reverse complement strand
CTACACATAGTAATTTTTATTGTACTGTGTAATAATTTTTATTAGACCTCCTATTGTAATTATTATTAAAAATATAATAAAAATTACTAGAATCGTAATAATTAACATCATCGGGCAAGTATATCATAGCTTTCCTAAAAAAGATAGTAATTTTTGCTACAGTTATATTAATTTTTCTAACACAACTTTTCTCAGTGTGGTACATTTAAAATCCCAAATTTTTGTAGTGAATTAACTATGCTGCTCGTAGTCTTACCGAGTTTCGTGCCCTATAAAAATCTGTTTAACACATCTTGAAGAGACGTTGTATGTACTTGTTGCATTAAACGCGAGTATCCCATGACATTAAAAAATATTTAATGTTGCTCTTTTAAGTACTTATTAAATATACATAGTGTGTAATGAATTATCCATGGTGTAGTACGCATACTGCGCTTGGCGTAGGTCGGATTATTTTCAACGTTACGTCAAGTAATTGTACACAAAAATTTTTTATACAGTAGAAATATACTCAATGACTAATCATCCTACTTAGTGGACGACAAAGAACGAGCTGGATACTAAAAAATTGCCAGTACATGTACAGATACACTTTTAATACCAACGGACCAGCGACACAGGTCAGGCTTATGCGTGATTAGGGCTGTCTTCTTGGTATATAATGACGTGTCGGACGAAGACTATGCTAGCGTGACATCACCCCGTGTAACGTTTAATGGATGACGTCACTGCTGTCATAGTCCTTGTCCGACAGGTTGATAAGAACATCCAAGAAATAAATAACAGATTCAAAAGTTTCATTGACAATGGCCATTCCTAAATTATCGGTTCGCAGCTAGGATACATTGCGATCACAAATTTATGCATTAATTTTTATGTAGACAGAATGATTTTTACATCTCTAAATAACTTTTTGTATTTCGATGTAAGATTATACAATGCGGACGCCTCGTACTTCTTACCATACACAAACATGCAGAAATATTTCTCTCACCAATTCACACTCACGTATGCAACAGTGAACCTTTACCGACACTGCAAGAGATCCCCGGCAACCAACCTCACCTACTGCTTCAACATACTCCTGGGTGGCTCATCCGCTCATGTTTTCCTTTTCTCTCTCTCGCTCGTTGTCTCGGTCCTTGGCGCCGGAGGGTTACCTCATATACGAGCAGATCGATGGTACAAGCGCTGGTGGAGAAGTGCTTGGGTGGCTGCAACGAAGCTGCGAGAAGATCATGAATTCGCTGTTGATACTGTCAGGACGCATTGAAGTGCAGGTTAGGGGGTCGTAACGTACTAAAAAAAATACAAACCTGCACTTGCAGCCAATGTTACTATGTGACTATAGGAGAGCTTAAGATTTTTCATCTGTAAAATGATAAATAACCTTACTTCCCCAGCTGTATCGAAGCGCACTGCTGTTGCAGCCTCGAAAAGAGATAAACTGCCCGCACGAAAGTCGGAACTCGGATTACTCGGAACTTTGTAGACCTCCCCTCCCCCTTCCCAGACAGCTGAGCTTTTCTATACGTATATGTTACGTACCGAGCCCGAAATTGTTCTGATCGGGATGTGTACAGCGATTTTTGTACTGAGCCCGGTCTGTACAGACAATTTTGTACGGAGCTGTATTTTCCGGGCTTGGTACACACTTTCTTGAACTGAGCCAGTTCTTTACAACAACTTTTGTACCGAGCTGATTTCAAATACAAATTTCAACTTTCGGTAATGTTTACGGTAGAGGATTAACCTTAACATGGTCTAAAACGGTTGTTTTTTTATCAGTAGTAATCTAAATTAAGTTTAGTATGTGAAACGTAGTCTCGTGAGCAACATCGTATATGTTTCCGCTATTTTTCGTTCAATTGTATCTATTTCTTTCTCTGGAAAGATGAGTGATATTGACGAGCAAAAAACATTTGGAACAAAATTAAGTGCACTTGTGGTTAAAGATAATTCTGCAGTGATAAAATATAAACAAGCATATGACAAGTTAAAGAAGTGATGACAGCGGAAAAAAAAGCAAAAAAGTTGCCCATTAAATATCGACGTATACGAAAATTCGATGTGTTAACGGTTGGCGAGGAACGAAAATTGGTAACTCCGTTATACAAAAGTAAAACTGGTGAAGTGAAATATTTTGTGCGCAGCGATGAAGTATTTCAATTGTCAATAAAGGCTCACATTAATACTGGTCATGGTGACTTTACAAAATGCATAACGAATTGAAAAGTAAATATGCTAATGTTACGAGAAGCATCATTCTGTTGTTTTTTAAATGCTGTAAAACTTGCACTTAAAAAAAAGCTCATCCAAAAAAAGGTTTTGTGTTAAAGCCAATATTAACGAGGCTGTGTGCTCGAGGACGAGTAGACTTGATGGATATGCAATCAAGTAACGACAACGGTTACAAGTTTATACTTAATTATCAAGATCATCTTTCCAATTTCGCTGTACGGCCTCTTAAAACAAAAAAAGCAGCAGAGGCGTGTTATAATCTGATTAATGTGCTTAGCTTGTTAAACGCACCTGCTATACTCCAATCTGATAATAAGCGTGAATTCGTGAATTGTATTATTGAAGAGTTAAAAATAAGGTGGCCAAAGTTGAAAATAGTACATGGTAAGCCACGGCATTCACAGAGCCAAGGAAGTATAGAACAGTGTAATAGAGATGTTGAAGAAATGATCAGAGCATGGATGATCGATAATAACACAACACAATGAAGAAAATAGAGAAATAAATGAATTTAGGCGAAAACAATGATGTCGAAAATGTAAATTTAGGCGAAAAAGATGATTTACAAGTCCGAGATGATTCACAAGCACATTAACGTGATGATTCGCGAACAATCAGAGAAGACGATTCACAAGTAAACAAACGTAATTCGCGAGCAATCGGAGAGGACGATTTACGCAAGTAAATACACTAGACGTTTCACAAGTAGATAAATAAGAAGCATCAAATTTAGTCATTGACCATGTGCACGAGAGAATACGAAAAAATTAGCACCCAGCTGTAGACCCATCTAATCACGACACGATCAAAAAACAGTCTCAGTTATGATTGGATGAGTTGAGTTGCCTGCACTATAGTTGAACACGCCACCGCCCCCTTCAGTATCCCCACGCGACGCAAACGTGGATGAACATTTTTATGTAGCAGCGGCCTTATGCATCCAGCATGATGCTCCAATAAAAAAGGAGAGAAATGACAGACCGTGTTACAGTTATCATTCTTAGTGAATGCACAGATAGTCCCAGACGATTATGATACGAAACTTTTACGTTGAACCTCTAAGCGTTGAATAGACACAAATAAAACATTGACAACACTTCAGTTCGAGTTTGACCGTCATCTGACACGTGAGACATCTAACATGTTATGGAAAAATAACTTTTTAGTGGGAAAAAAATGACTTTTTTTGGAAAAAATTATGCCTTTACTACAAATCTCAATTAATTTCATTGATTTTTTTTTTTAATTCTCTTAAAACAATTGGTTCGACCATATACTGCGACTTTTTCGATAAATGTCTAATATGACCTCAAAACTAATGTTAAAATCGCTTTGTTTTCACAAGCCGTTTTCTGCTACCCAGTATGATATTTAAGGTATCAGTTTTTGAAAAATTTGGCTTAAAACGCTATTTATTCAAGTGTTCCAGACATTTTCGAATATTTTAACTATTTTTCCCGTAATCAGCGGGGTCACAAACATATTATATAACTTATTCGCATTGAGAGCAAAAAATGTAGTTCAAAACTCTCGTTTCTTGGACCATCACTTTTTCAAGTATATGTATATCATGCGGCTATTGGAAGGGTGGGGATTATAGCCAGATCTCTATCAGCGTCCAGATAGAATCTACGTTATTCAACCAAAGGGTTGACTCATGCGGTGGTGTAACTTCGGGACTTGTACCTCATCGAAACCTTGTTATCGCATTCTTTGCTGCCGTCTAGAGTGGAATCAGCAATATTCTGACTTTTTTCAAGGTAAGTACTGTATTTATTATATAATGAGTATTCGGTGTCTACCACCTACAACGCCCATGTGAGACCATACTCGCGTTACTCGCCACGCAATTTGTTTGTGAAAATTGCACATGTCTGTTTCTCTCTACTTATATGGCTTTTAAAATAACGTTCGTGTTTTCGTTTTGAAATGCTGAGTACCTATACGCAGGAGTGCATGTAGACATTAGCTTTACAAGTAGTTATACTTTATAGAAAAGTAAATATTTTTTTTCAGGCGTGTCTAAATTTGAAAGCATGCAGCAGCTACAAGCACTGCGCTTACGTGGTCAGCATTATCCTATGCTATCGGTACCACGTCAACGCGATGAGCAGCGGCCAGTCGTAAATGATCAATAGGGCTTCGATATACCATTTCCAATGCCTCAAGATCAACGGCAACAGGGCGATCAGCATCGTCTCGTTGGTAGACAACACGATTTGCTTGTACAGAAACATGTGCAAGCTCAACGTAACGATGAGCAGAATCTGATTTTAGGTGGCCAACGAGATGCGGGCATACCGGTGCCACCACCGGCAGACCAAAGGGAAGAACAGCAAATTTCTCCAAACCATAATCTGGTTAGTAAAAAAATATAAAGTGATCTGCCTTCAGTGTACTCTAAACAAGTATCAAGGATGCTACTTACAGCTCTGGCTGAACCGCTTTACCGGATTGTTTCATTAGTACACGCGTATACATCTCATGTATTTCATACGTCCTGGCTAAGTATTCGAATATTTAAAATGTCTCACTTATTATAGACTTAAATGATTAGAAAGGCATTTTGACAAAAACTTGCATGTAAATTAGGAAACCTTTTTTTAAAATAAAGAAAGATCCATTTATTTGTAGGCTAAATATATGTACAGAATAAAACGAGTTGGCTAAATTATGTCTAAATTGTTTCAAAGAATAGGGATTGCAAATTTATTCCAAAATTTTAAAAACAGGCTTTATTGGTGATTTTTGGGTATACGTCATATCTTAAGTTCTGTTCAAGTTATAATTATAAATTTTAAACTTCATTTTATTTTGTTCAATCAAAAGTTTTCGTTATTTAGTGTAAATTGAGTGTTTCTTATTCACTTTAATAACTACAATCCGAATTTTAATCTACATGCTCGCACTTGTACTGGATTAACAATTGTGACCACTTAAAAGTATCAGAAATTCAAAATTTGATCCATCGGTCCCTACCGCCAAGATCAAGATTTGTACTTAACAGCCAAAAGAGACTGAAAATTCCTTTTTTTTTTTTGTTTTAGAACCTCCTTTTAAGTGATTTTGTGCTTTTATACTTTTTTGGTTGGAGGCTCAGAAAAAAATTACACTTTATTTTTTATTACTTGACTTGAGGTTGTTCGAAAGACCAGAAAGTTGTCTTACATAAAATCTATTCTATTTCATTACTTAAACTTCGAAAGACCAAACAAATGAATAGCTATGTGTATGCCGTTATGCACAGAATTAGAAGCTTTTATTAGCAACATCAAACTTTAATTCAAATGATCTAAACTGGCAAAAGCAACAGTTAATGAAAACTCAAAAATTCAGTATACTTTTTTTAGCTCAACCTGCTAATCTGTCCGTAGTTAATTTTTCAGATTTCACAGATAAAAAGTACTGAATCATTTAAGGGAGTGTTTTTTACTTACTTTAATAAGTACAATCATAATTTGAATCTTAATGCTTGCACTTGAACTGGATTTACAATTGTGACCATTTGTAAGTATCAGAAATTTAAAATTGGTTCTATCGGTCCCCACCGCCAAGATCAAGATTTGTACCTAACAGCCAAAAGTGACTGAAAATTCTTCTACTTGTTTTAGAACTTCCTTTTAAATGATTTTGTGCGGTTATACTTTTTTGGTGGGAGGCTCAGAAAAAAGTTGCACTTTATTTTTTATTACTTTACTTGAGATTGTTCGAAAGACCAGAAAGTTGTCATACATAGAATCTATTCTATTTTATCACTTAAACATCGTAGAACCAAACAAATAAAATGCTATGTTGATGCAGTGGTGCAGAAAAATAAAAGCTTTAATTAGCAACAACAAACTTTAATTTAAATACATCTAAACTGGAAATAGCAACAGTTAATGAATATTTAAAAAATCAGTGTAATTTTTTTGTACAACCTTAATAGTTTCGAAATTCGAACTTGAATCTTTGTTATTTTTATAAAATTACAATCTTTTCTGATATAAAAGCTTTGTAGCTGTCACAGAATATTATATCTCAATCATTTGCGGCAGTACTGAGTAAAAATCAATTTTTTTGACTTATTAAATTCATCCTCTGAATATTGTGATTTTTCGGGGACAAATTTGCGAATGTCCGGGACAAAGAGAAGGAAAAAATCATTTTCTTTTTGCTTTATTTTTCTCTCTCTCTGCTTTTTTCTTTTTCTTTTTACATTTTACGGCTGATAGAGTTGTCAACTACCATATAGTTTTTCTGTATTTTCTGATTGACAAAACTCTTCCTTTTCTTTGTAAAATTATCTTTGATTTCATCAAGTTTATTTTCCTTTGTAGCTCTTTTTATAAATCCTATCGTTGTCCAATCCTCTACTTTCTCATATACTACATCTTCTTTGCCTATTTTGTATTATTTTTATTAATTCAGTCCGTTAATTCTTTGATTAGTCATAAATAATGCCACCTGCTCTTGTCCATTTTTGTTATGTGCTAAAAGTAGATTTATTCCCTTTTTCTTATGCCTATTTCTAGGCTAACCCTTCCCGCCTCTATTTGTCATATATATCCTGGTATGTTTGCATTTAAAGCCAACATAATATTTGTAAATCTGAATCTATTTTTTCCCCTTTTTCTTTCAATTTTCATTCCCGAATCCATGCCTACCTTGCACACCTTTAGCTTCCGTACATGGGCGCGTCCAGCGAGATCTGGCTACCTCGCTTGTGCGACACATTTTTCGCTCAAGCACACTGTGTTCAACTTGCTCGTAAAGACGGGCAAAAATCTGAAAAAATAATAAAAAAATAAAAATCGGTAGATTTTGACCTGCTCTTTATGATAGTGCTATTCTTTTTTCATCAAAAACCTTTTTTTGTGTTAAAATATGTTTTTGTATTTTTTTTTGTTTCTTTGAAATTCGACACAGTTTTTCAAAATAAAATTCTGACGAATCAAAAAAGCAATACATGGACCACACGTCCACAAATTTTTAGAGTAAAAAATGCAATGACAAGCAATTAAATACGTTGACATAAGATCAGCGACGCTTGACAGACAAATGTATAGTTATAGTACAAACTGCAGACTCACTGATAAATACTTGACATTCATCAAAACATAGTGTACGTTATGTATAAGTAGAAGACATAAACTTTACTTGATCCGCTGGATAGTTCACGAAAAATAGAATTTGCAACTAAAAAAACTTTTAGTTTCAATTTGTTCTAAAATTTCTTGAAGAACCGTACATTACCGTACTTAATTTTACAGTCTAATATAATCGTATGTTACGGGCAGAGGTAACTAAAGAGCATTTGAGAGAATGGTTTTTAGGAGTCCGGTCGTTTTTGGAAAGTAAAAACTTGCTCATCTAAAAACCTTCTCAAGTCTTTAATCGCGATAAGACAATTGTTGAGTTGTGTCCAAAAGCAAAAAAGTCATTACTACAGTGGGATCAAAAAAGTGTATAAGCATGTTGAGGGTGGCGAGAAAGTAAAACTTCACCACCATGTTTATGTAGAACTCTGAGGGCACTCTTACCCCTCTTTTGGTAATGTACAAATGTAAAGGTGCTATTCTAGAGAAAGTCTTAATAAATTGTCCTCGTGATTGGGGCTTGGGAAACTCTGAAAGTGGTTAGCAGACCACTGTGACTTTTTTTAATACATAACAAATGTATTTCATCCTTGGGCGATTGTAAATCAGCTTGAGTTCCCCATAGTGATTTACTTGGATGGTCATTCATCCCATGCTTCTATACCACTGATAAGATTCTGTAGAGATCACAGTAGGGAAATTATTAAGTTGTTTCTTCACATAACCCACATATCTAAACCGTTAGATGTGTCTTTCTTCGCGCCTTTCAAAGGAAGCTGGTCAAGAAATATCAACAAGTGGAAAACAGATGATAATATAAGTCGTCTGAGAAAAGAACATTGTCCGAATGTTATCAAAGTGACACTTAAGAATATGAGAGATGAAGCTTCATTTGTTTGAAGTGGCTTCAAGTGCACTGGATTATGGCCTTTTAACGAAAATGCTATAGATTATGATACATTAAGTAAAAAAAAGAAAAAAAAGCCATAACACTACAAGAAATAGCTCATCATCAAGTAGGTAGTGGCTTTTTGGAAGAATTTAAAGAATCTTTCGATCAACAATTCCAAAACGATTTTAAAGTATCTGAGTCAAGTGGAATATGTAATGGTGATAAGAAATTCGAAGGTTTGTTTGAGTATTTGATAAGACTGAAAGGAAATGTGAATTAAAATTCAAGAGGATGGGGAAAGATGATGAAGAATTAGCTTCTTCAGAAGAAACTCTTGGTACCTAATTTATATCATAAGATAGTAGAACAACAGTGGTTACATTTATTTTATTTTTACACTTTTTTAATAACATATTTTTTTTGCGAAAGAATCAATTATTGTACTTCAATCGTATTCACACATTCAACAAATATTTTTTTTTTTTTTTTAATTTTTTTTTATAAATTTGATAAGAAAAGTTTGATTTATATCATATACTTTGGTAAACTTTTTGTGAAAAAATTTTTAGCTAAAATCTAAATTTTTTGACTTACTTAATTTTGAGAAACTTTAAAAATTTTCAAAATATGATAATGTTTAATTTTTTTGCAAGAATGAGAGATCAAGATGTTTTTTAGGCAATTTATCAACTAATGAATCTTTGAGCATGGAGGTGGTTTTCATCGACCAAGAAATTCCACTTGCACCGGTGACAGAAATATCACACATTGTTTTTTCTATAATTAGTTATGGTAAGACAATTCAGGATAACATTAAATATTCGAAGATGGCACAAATACCTGTGATTGATGATGATACAGTAAATAATTTGGAATCAAGGCAGTTTTACTTTATCAAATGATGTTGAAATATAGTACGTTGATTATTTTGAAGAACAAAATATTAATGTGTATCAATTAAGTGGTTCGACCAATTATTCGAATGAAATCAGTATAGAATCAACTTCAAATGTACTAAAAATAAATATTTGTATTTTTATATTTTTGTTTAAAAGTTGAACTTCACTAATTTTTATCTAATTATATTTTTTAGGCGAAACCTCATTGCTGAGCTATCCTATCCCAACTGTTAGTCAAGATAAGGAAAAATTATCTTCTCAGGATGACATAGATAAACAAATTATGTATTTCAAACAGGAACCCATTAAAAACAAAAAAAAATCATGAAGGATGGTCCAAGCGTTATTTTTTCTTCTATATTTGTACTCCAAAAGTATCCGATTTTCTTGCAATATTTACATTTGTTTAAAAGTACTCTCAAACGTAAACGCATGTCTAATTGTTTCTTATTGCCCACCGATCATTTACTTAAAAAAAAGAGAAAATCTTAAAAATCTTAAAAGCCTATGATGGTAGCAGCTGCAGCGTCAAATGTGTTTTAGAACTTGTGTATTTAAAAAGAAAAAACAAAAGGAATCGGAAGCACTAGAAAAAAATGTGCGTGAAGCTGAAAGGAAAAACTTGCTGGATAAATAAAAGAAGGGAATGAAAGAAGCCAAAGAAGCGACAGAAGCTATTGACGATAGATAAAAGGAATTAAATGTTAAAAGATGTAAAACCGAGCCAAAGGAATCTTAAAAATTTTTCCTAAGTTTAAAATAATTCAAATCATTCTTGTACAAACATAATTAATTGATGCATGGTAATAAAATATTTCTTATTCACAAATACGAATTTGTTTATTTTAACATTGAAAAAATATATAACATTTACCATACATAGTTTTTTTCTTTTTTATGTGTGTAAGTAATTTTTTGCCTAGGTCATAGTATGGACATACATTATGGGCCAGGTGGACAAAGTAAAAAAAGGTGGCCCATAATATGCACAATAAATGACTTGACTTTTTATTTTATTAAATTTTTTCGTGAACTCTTTTTTATAGTTTTTACTGGGATTTTATAAATATTATATAGAACTCTTAGGAGATCGCCGTTTTTGAATAATAACTTTACGAGTGTTGTTGTAAGTTCTGAAGTGTAAAAATTAAAAAGACATATCCAGTGATGTTTAAAAAAGTTAAAGCTAGACAAAATACAAAAGAAAGTTGTCGATGATTAAAAATTGCGTTATTTTAAATTCAATCTATTCGCAAAACGCAAGTCAACTTAGCCTTTTTTTTGTGTTGGTTTTGCCATAACATATCTGTAAACAAAAAAAATTATTGATCAAAATCTTTTTTTTTCGAGCAAAGAATGCATTTATATAGTAAGAAATAATGTAAAAAAATTTTTATTGAATACTTATTGTAATAAGAATTTCGAATAGAACCAATCAGATGTTTCAACTAGTTATTTATTTAATAATATGTAGGGAACGTACGACGGCGTTGTCACGCAAGCTCAAAGGCCAACTACTGGGACAAAGGGTAATGTTTACGCGAGACTCAGTACTTGGCTAAGTGGCCAGGTAACTGTCGAGCGACAAATTCATGTACCATTGATTGGCCACGAAAATTTGAACATTAAAATAATTATTTATCATTTTGTGGGTATCACATGTTATTAAGTAAGCAATAAGCTTTTTAAAAATACATAGTTCATCAACAATATAATCATACGAAATGAATTAAACCTTAAAAAACACAACGAATTTCTTGAGCAATTTGCTAAGAGACGTAATGCCTAGTGTAGTGCGAGTACGTGTCCTCGTTTAGGAATATTTTATAACAATTATTATTAAAATATCTCTAAGATTACTTTTTACGGTGGCCCCTATTCGCACCCCGAACTCGAATCTATTACAAAATTTGCTTTTCTGTTACGATAATTATCGTAAATTGCATAATCATGCAAGTGGCTAGGTATTGGGACACGTTTTGACCCTGGCCAACTACTGGGACATTTACCTTATTTTAATGCCAAATGTGAACTTTTAGATTTAATTTTCAATTTCATTTTAGTTTAGTATTTGTATTTAATTGAACAGCTACGATTCTTGGAATTTATAACGATTGCTGTATTGATATTTAAGTTCGAACTTTATCTTTTGAACGGATTCTCATTTTCGCAATAATATATTTACTTTAATAACACATGTACTTTGATTTCAAAGCAATAGTTGAACTTTTACTTTTATTATGTCTAATATTATATTGTAACTCTTTGCTGTAATCCAAATGTATGTATATATTGCATAAGTATGGAAAATCCCTAGTATGCAAGTCTATACACATTCGAATATTATCTACGCTATAAAGTATGAATTAGATTTGTCGCAACCTGCTACGAGTAAACACCTATTTGCTCGAGCAACTGCTGTTATACACTCATACGCTATACTCAAATTAAACGCCACGAAATTCTAAACGGCTAAAACAACAAATTTTCTTTTTTAACCAAGCCTTTTCCTCCGTAAGTTCCTGGACAAAATAAATAAAGATTCCCGCGTTCGGCAAGTGCTCGGATTGACCGGAACAGAAATATTTCATAAAAAAATTTTCTTATGGCCAATTATAAATTCCTTTATCAAAATACGGCTCTATAGATGTGATTTTTATTCACATTAACCATGATAATGATTATAAAATAGGAAATATAGTTCGGTAAGAGAGAAGTAATAATAACTGATAAAAAAATAGAAATAAATAATCTTATATATTGCACGGTGTGTGAATTCAAAATAATCGCTATGTTATCAAAAAATTGAATCCAGAAATTATAAAAATATTTTTTTTTAATTTCGAATGACATCATAAGATAAGTTTTTATGATTTTTTTGTTGATCCGTACGACTATTTCTGCGTATACTGAAACAAAAATACTTTTTCGTTTCAGATAAATAGATACATAGAGAATTTGTCGTCTTGTAGTGCGCAGATCATATGAAAAGGACGTCAGTTTAAATATTATATCCTTCAATTAATAAATTTATTTTTGTTGTAGAATAATCTTATTTAGCATAAAGTTATTTTTAATAATCCTAGTTTTAAATATATAATAAAATCTGGCCTAGTTTCAGAAGACTTTGGTCGTCTTCGGAAATAATTGGATATGTGAAAAGGCTGTACTGGCAGTGTAAGAAGGTTTAGCCTGCTGTCGGGAGACATCGGATGTTTCCGTATAGATTCTGATGTGGGGAGGTGTAGGGGAAAAGGAAGCTGTTACTTAAGGATACTTAAGTCATACATTCCCGACCAAGTCGGAAATCTGTTTTACTGCGCACTAACGTACTGCGCAGCTCTCTCCTAGTTACTTTCTTACAAGTCTTACATCAGCCGCTCATATGTACAGCTATAGTCGAAAGTACTATGTAGTGGTACTATACAGCTGACAGAAAACAAAACATTCATGGTATAACCTTAAAACGTAAAGTATGTGCGGTGTGTGGATATGCAGGGCTTCGGATAAATAATTCAATTGTTTTGAGACGTAAATTATTAAAAATAATTGAATACTTATAGTGTTTGTACGTGCACTCTATTCAAATCAATGAATATAGAAAAATAGCCACTGCAAAACCTTGGTAGCGTACTTTGTTTTCGATAAGTGAACGACTGTCACAGAAGCTTTGCCTCCGCATACAATACTTACAGTGACGGGGAAATGGATTACGAACATAAATTTTCTGTAAAGCTGAATTTTTTACGTGACTGCACGACTGTCATAGGATCGTGGCTGCAGTATATAGTACAGACGCTATACAGTTGTTTCTTATCTCACTTGCTCTTTCTCCCTATAAAGACCCTAGATATCAATATATAGTGTGCACAACGAACGATGGGACGATTGCTTGTTAATTTTATATTAAATTTGTTCAACAAATTACTTTTTGAGGGT
>JAPYYV010007888.1:0-13049 GCA_030522625.1 Copidosoma aretas | reverse complement strand
TACTTTCGTAGCCGTTCTTCACGATGAACAACATGGTCCAGGCCCCAATTCGACACTGATTTAAAAATGCGATAATAGCCTTAGCCCGGGCCCCAATTCAACACTGATTAAAAATAGCGATAGTAGCACCAGCCCCAATTCGACCATTTTTTCAGCCCCAATTCGACATTTCCCTAATATTTATTTATTTTCATGTGTGTTATGCATACCTTATAGCTTCTAGTTCGACAGAAACTTTAATTATCTTAATATTATGAGAAATACTTCAGTAAACTCCTCACATTTCTACAATTTTAGTTGAGCTACCGTTAACAAGAACGTTAGGTATAGTGGTTTCTTCGCTAATTGCCTTAGCTGACTGTTATTGTCGACCCCAAGCTTAACGGATTCAACACTACATTATTCCAACAACATTAGAACTTCATTGTTGCTTTTATAATAAATGGTATTTTGATACTCAAAAATAGACCGTTAAAAAGGTTAAAAAATGTAATTCCAGTTTGAACGAACGAATTTTTTTTTCCGAATTTTCTTCTAGAAAAGTAGTGAGATCTACAACAGTCCTTCTACCAAGCTTGAACATGCTCAAATTATTTTTGCATTTTCAAAGAAAACTTTTTTTTTTTAATATACCTTATAATTTTGCAACGATAATTTGAGAATATTTAAGCTTGGCAAATGATTATTGTGGACCTCACTACTTTTTCAGAAGAGAATTCTGGCATTTCATTTTTTAACTTTCTTCAGATCTGCTGATACAAAATTTATTCGAGGAAATTTTAAAAATAAAACTAAAAGGCTACTTCTGCCGATGTTTTAAACTTTTTGACAACTTTACCCTACCGTGCCACTTGATCAATACTTGAAGCATGAGTGAGGGACGAACTTGAATAGAATTGCATGAAGTCTATTTGGCTTGACGTTAAAACCATGTTTGGCTATGCATCAGATAGCATAGTAATCTATAACAGACTAAATTATAATTAATTGTATAAAGCTAATGCATATACAATAATTTTAGGTCTAGACAACGTACTGAGGTCTTTGATTCAGGATCTATACCTAATTCTATTTGAATTATATGTGCTTCCGTAAACTTCCTTGATGTAGAGCTTCGTATGACAATTGTACGGTCGAAGACTTAGCAGTGACGAAGCCTACACGCGAACAATACCCAAGCTACAGTCGATAGCTGGTTAATAATCACTACGTATCATACTTCTCGATCTCATCTGGTTACGGTAGTTTGTGAAAGTATTCAAAAAGTGGTAAAGATATAAGCGCATTAAAGTCACGCATGACCTCATGAAGGTTATCAGATTTCTAATCTTCGAGACGTGATTTGGCTCGCACTTCCAAACTTCCATATACTTTATTTCCATCAGTTATTGTTTATGCTAACAGAAAAAATGTATATGTCCGCAATGTTTTTCGATAATCTACCTGACGGACCTGATGGAATTTTTTCATAGAAGCATCCAATGAAATAACCATACATGGATATGACTCGCAACTGATGCATTAAATTAACGAATTTACAAATATAAACCATACAGTTGTAATTCAATGAGAAACCACATTGTGGTAAAAAAAACTGTAGAAATT
The DNA here is from genome assembly GCA_030522625.1 of Copidosoma aretas. Classification (NCBI taxonomy): domain Eukaryota; kingdom Metazoa; phylum Arthropoda; class Insecta; order Hymenoptera; family Encyrtidae; genus Copidosoma; species Copidosoma aretas. The sequence continues at coordinate 11,444 of JAPYYV010007888.1, read as the reverse complement.
CTAGAGAAATTCCAATAAATATTACTGTTCTGCATAATGAACTGGCGTCAAGTGGGCGGAATGGAACAACTCACCGTTTGAACAGTAAAAATTACAGTTAACTCAATTACTAAACGGCTCAATAATCGATCGGGGGGGTAGTATTAGAAAAGTTTACCGTTGCGGCGTGTAATTTTCACTGCAGCCACTTTTTTCCCTTCTGCTATAATTTTCACCGCGATTCCTACATGATTTTCGTAAAATCCACACTGCACCGTGGATCGTCGGAAAACCCGCGATTAAATCCGAAAATCCCTAAAAAAAACCGAGCATCCGTCCGACGAAAAGGCCAGCGCCCCCGCACACGGATGCACGTGATTATCCAGCCGCGAACCGAACCACGAGCGCCCGGGCGGGAAAGCAGCGTCGGAAATCCCGCTCGAATTTCTCAGCTTTGAAAACCCCCGAGGTCCGAACGACGATTCACCGCACTTGCCGGTAATATGCCTCCCCCCATCGGCGAGACCACCAGGGCATCTTTTTACGTCGGCCGCGCGCGCGCGACCCCCTTTCGCCGAGCGACTCCAAGTGTAAGTAAGTACACGAAATTCCCGACCTGGTGCCTATACACACATGTACCTTCGCGCGCCCGTCCATTCACGCACGCGCGCACCCGCGTAAATTGAAATAATTCAAAGCGTGATTAAGAACGTCGCGACGCTCGACCGGGCGCATCATCCATGCCCCCCCCCCCCTCGCGCCACGCGTCTTTTCAATGCGCTCGTTCGCGCGCCGTTTAAATTAATGCACCGCCCACGCGAGCGGGGGCCGTTCGTCAAAAATGTTTTGACGCGCGCGGTGGCGAGAGCCGAGCTCGCGTGCGGGTAATTGCCGCCGAAGATCGGGCGCTCGTTTTCCGGGGCGGTTCGGGAAAAGCTGGGTGTCACCCCCGTGTTTATCTATGGTGCGGGTCGTGTGGCGAAGGGTTCGGGGAGGGGGGGGGGGGGGCGAGGGAGTGTGTTTGTCTGTCCCGACTTCAGCTTCGGCGTTGAGAGTATGGGAGCACTTTTTGTTGATCCCCTGTGCGTTTTGGATGGAATGATCGCGAAAACCGATGAATCGCGTGCAAAGTGTTCTTGCATCTAATCTGGTTATAGGTTGAAGAGAAAATGTGTTTTACTGCCGACGAATCATTATTATTCTGGTGTACTGCTCAATGTCTAGGGAGCTTTTAATCAAGCCTTAAAATGATTAAAAATGTTGTTGGGATGGAAAATTATAAGCAATAAGTGTTATACGCTTCGTATTCGCTATGAGAATGAGCCTGGAGGGGATAAAACGATATGCGCCAGCGCCCATGATGAAGAAACAGTGAAACCTGGGGGAGGGGGGGGGGGGAAGGGAGAAGCCAGTGGCATTAAATGCACGTAATCTATAGATAGCTCTACTAAATATCTAAAAAAGTAAGCGGTGTATGATGGTACATGAAGCGTGAAAGTTGTAGTAAATTTAATAATTAGTATGTTCCTTTTTATCCTATGTAAATCAGTGCCAGCGTTCTCTCATTACATCTGTTTAAAGTTTCACGAATTCACTGTTTGTTGCGTACTTGCGTCTGCTGAACCATGTATATATATCAACACTGAGAGCAAAACATCGAGCGGGGCAAAATGAGTAACCGGAGTTGTTGCATTAAAATTCAGAGTTACGAGTTGATGCAAAGAGATTGGTAGATCAAAGCAGTTAGGAAAACAGAGTAACCATACGTAATCTTCCAAGTCGCGACGACAAACAACAACAAGCAGCAGACGCACTTCGGATACACTTTGTACTATATACATCACACACTTTCGCAGGCACTGCATACTTCCAACGACTAATATGAAAACGCCTGCTTTGATTCATATAGGATAAAAAGGCACAAACTAATAATTAAATTTACCACAACTTTCACATTTCATGTACTATCCTACACTGCTTCGCTTTTTAGATATTCAATGATATCTACAGACTGCATGGATTTGATGCCACTGGCCTCTCCCCAGGTTTCCTACTTTGGCCACGGGCTAGGGCGCTACATGTCATTCTCATAGCGAATAGGGATTCTGAAAGACCACAAAAAAAGCAGAAACACCTGGGATTAGGCTAGGATTGAAGAGAAAATATTGCACCGATGAAAATTTATAAGCAGTAGACAACAATTACAAGTGTTTCATTAGTTTTTGTGAAGTTATACTTCATATTGTCGTTTGCCTCAGTTGGTTGTGAATAAAAAAACATTCTAGATCGTAACGAGAAGCGATAAAGTTTTTTCCATATTTTTACACTTCAATTGAAGGGAAAAACAAGTTTTGTCTCGTTTTTCTTTTGAACCAGTGTGCGACGCGATATATTTTGAATGCAAGTACAGGAAGGGGCAAAGGTTTTTAAAACGGGTAAGAATATTATTCACACGGAGAGACTTTTTTGCTGCTTTCGGGTATTAAAAATCATTTTTCAATATAAAACCTTTCAAAAGCTTTCTTTTAAAACGTTTTTACCTTAAAATATAACGTATTTCGAACACTTCGTGACACTCAGGTCGAGACTAAGGTGCCGTTTTTCTTATAGCTGAAGTACCAAATAGTTTCGTATTTATTAAACTGATACGTGAGTTGAAGAACGTATCATCTCAAAAATGTATCATAAAAACGTATCATCTCATTAATGTTCAATAAAGGTATCATCTCAATAACGTATTATAAAAAGTATCGTCTTATAATACCAAAGAAAAACATATTATCTCAGAAAAAATTTGGAAAACAAAATTAGCTCCTAATAATGTAGTAAAATGTATTCCCTTACATTATACTGAGAAAAAAATTCATCGATTTTCATACACTTGGTACTCAAAAATTAATTCCCTCAAAGTATCACTATTATTGTAATCTACAGAGAAAAAAGTGATTGGTCACGCGATGAAGCCTCTTTATTCGTTTTGTGATTGGTTGAGACTGGTCAAGCGCGTGTAAATTTGAAATCGAGATTATTATGAAAAACTGATCAAAAACACATTTCAATGAAAAAAAATTAAAACTTTCTGTCGTGATGTACCCTAGCTAATCATTAAATTTCCCTTAAAAAATCATGAAAAAGAATATGATTCAATGGCGGGGGTTGGAGCGTGGAGGGCGCAGGAGTCGGAGCCCCCTAGTGTAAGTTACAAGAAATGATTAGTATTACTTACCGTAGATCTTACGTTTATTAATACGCATACAAAAAGTAAGTATTATTTTTTATGCTTGGACTGTAATTATACTAAATGTTTTTTACATAAAATGTACATAAAACGATGTTAAACTTGTAAAAACAAATTTAACGAAATACGATATTATTTGAGATGCTACGCTCTTCTATGTGATAATATTATTTTCTGGGGTATTATAAAATTGTACGTTTCTATGATACATTTGTGAGGTTTGTACGTATCCAAACCGTTTCTACCTTTTTCCATCCTCGATGCTAGAAAAACCCTTGTACTTGCTCGAACAGAGCGTATGGGTGTACTTTTTAAACTTTCGCCGGGTCAGAAAAAATTGGAGCACGCGTCCAACGGTCATGGAATTCACAAACTTTCGGATGCAGCGTATACGAACGAGCTAATTATCATCCCACGCGCGCACACCCCGAGCCCGCGGCCCATGACGCGCGGACTCGTGCATTTTTAATTGAACCGCCTCGCTCCTGTAATCAAAGCGCGCGCCGCCCCCGGAAATTATATACCCCGGAAGCTTGATAAACAACTCCCGTTCTTTACAAAACGATCGAATAATTTGAATAAACAAACAAAAATCACCGTGTACCGTGTGAGGCGTTTTGCGCTTCAATCGCGCGCTCGGGACACTCGCATTTCGACGCACGAAAAAATTCTCCACAAGTGTAATCCCGCACCGCGCGGTCAACGCGCGCATGACATACACACCGATACCCCGCATAAAACGCGCCGCAACGACGTTCAATTAACTCCGCGGGGTCGGTTGCCGGTGCCAAGTACAACGTACATTTCCTACTCGCGCGGCCGCAAACGCGGAAACGAACCGCGCGCTGTAACCGCACGACACACACCAAACCAGCCCTGCGAACATACACACGAGGCGTCGGCGATCGTTCCGTTTGTTTAGCGCATGGCCCCCCGGGCCCCGTATATCGCGTTTGTCCCGAGCGCGCGCACAGACGCCGCGCGTCTGTATCCTGCGATCCCGAGAACGGCAACGGCGCGGGGCGTTTGCTGTGGACCGTGGAAAGATTCCGAGTCCGCCGCACTGCTTGCCAACCACCTCTGCTACGCGAACACCCAACCCTTTTCCCCGACTCCGCGGGGAGGTTTTCGATTAGTGCCGTGACCACACGTCCCGTTTTGCAAGCTTCCGGACGCCGAATCGTCCCGTTCTCCCGATCGATGCTCCAGGGGCTTTATCGCGACTCTCAATATCTCGCAAGAGTAAAAATTTTCTTCCATAACTTCTACGAAATAATGGTTATACGCGTGCGCGGTCTAGGGATCATCGAAAAAATGCTCGTTTTTGCGAGATATCAAAGGTGATAAAGCCCCAGAGGTGGCAGAATATGTAGGTATATAATAACCGACTAGCTTTGGTTTCGTAGATCGCGTCAAAAGCGACGAGTGGTAAGAAGATGGGAGAGTGCCGAATTTGGGCTGCTATCGTATTGTTTCTATGGATTCAATTCGGTTACAAGCCCGTAGATATTTTACTGTATTCGCCTAAACTCGTACTGACATAATGTTCTCACGTTACGATCGTGTATTCTTTTACCTGTAACGATCACGCTTAGGACCAACTAAATCAGATACGTTCCGAAAACCATTTTATTCAGTTATGTCTCGTTTTGAGTAAAAAAAAAAACGTAGTCTACCGTAACATTTTCTTGAACCCCTTGCTCCCTCCATACCCCTGAAAGTTACGTGGTTTTACATTAAAATTGTGTTAGTGATTTTTCAGTATTGAAAAGAAGTACGTCATGTTTCCAATAATTTTATTCTTCGATCAACAAAAGGCGCAGACTAGTCAGGCAAATGGTGTTTTTTTTTATGAATTTTGTTTCTTCAAAATATTTAAATTTTAAATGAAAGAATGGTGAAACCAGCCAGTCATATTGTAAACAATAGTTTTGTATAAGCTTAATATAATGCTCAATCAAAACCAAATAGGTTCTGCATCATAAAAACAATAAATTGATTTTATTTTTCTTTTGAAATGTATCATCAAAAAACTAAGTAGCTCAACCTTGTACCTCTTCCTCCCCCTACAAAGTCCATCGTAGCTTTCCATCGAACCCCTCCCTGCCCCTGAGGTAACGGCCCAGTACTTCTAGATTAATAGAAATTGTATTCTTATGATTTGAAAAACGCTCTAAACAAGACAAAACGAAATATCAAAAGATACTGTAAAAAACCCGTCAACAGCTAGCTCTGCACAAAACTTCGAGGCACTTGGATCGAAGCTTCAAAAATGTAACAGCGTATCGAAGAAACGAATTTTCAAAAAGTCATGTTGCTTATAATAATAGGAAGAAAAGAATAATTCGATCCGATTCTTTGGCAGTGACCGAAAAGTACAAATTTTCCGAGATTCACTCCCCAAACCCTTCCCTCTTGTTTTTTGTTTCGACTCCCTCGTATTCTATTGTCGTCGCTGTGTATCACACTATACCCGCGACCCGGCGAATTAAAGCACGATTAATAACAAACCCCGCCGCGCTGATTCCGCGAACGGGCGCGAGCGGCTCTCGCCACACACCGGTGCGAATTAATCAGGCGGAAATGGGAGCAACGGGCGGCGAAGACATACCCGCCCGCTTATATGTATCATATATAAACTTATGTATGCGTGTTCCAGTCGAAAATCTCGAGCGCCCGTCAACCGTAACCAGCATGATTCATCGGCGGATTAGCGCCGCGAGCGCCTCCGCGCCTTTCCGACCCTCCGTCTCTGTCGCCTGTTGCCGTGTTTCTGCGCAGCCCCCCCTCCCCCGCCCCTCCTCTTGCGTTACGCGCGCGGTGCAGCTACGCTCGGGCTCTGGGGTGGCTCGTGATATCGTTAGGAGTTGACTTCGTTTGCGCGGACGGGAGGGATTTTATTGCGGATGAATGTTTGAGGGAAACTCGAGTTTGGGGATTCGGGACCTATTTGCTTTTGTCATCGTTCGCAATTTTGTGACGATTATTAGATTCTGAGGAAAAAAAGTAGGAATTTTGGAAAAGTAACTATGACTATGAACTGTGAGGGACGGTGAGAGGTGCCTTACAATCAAATGATTGATGGATAAGAAAAACTTGATCCCTCGCAACTTCTCGTACTTGAGACGCTACAAGTTGCAGTTGATTTTTAATACTTGAAGCTATTGCTGTAAAGTTTTGAGCAGACAATTTGTATAAACGAGAGATATCTGAAATACAAAAGCCTGGATGTTCATTTTAGTAAAAGTACGGATGAAAAATCATATAAAATGTAATATTACTATATGATTTTATTTAAAAAATTCATAAAAAACAATCATCTGCAGCAAAAATAATGTCTGTAGAACATTCGAAAATATTTTCTTATTGCGTACGTAATCTCACTCAAAACTTGCAGTACAATATTTTATTCTCGTCACCTCATATTTATTAATCACTCGAAAACAATATCAAAGATTGTTTATCAATTTAGTAAAAGCTTAAAAAAATTTAGAAGAATCTACGTTCGCTTCAAAAAACATTTTTAAAGCTAGTGGCGCAGAAGTTGGCGAGCCCCAACTGCGTGCGTTCCGACGGATCACTGCGCGTCGGCGTTCCGTCGCTTCGTCACCGAAATCTTGAATATTCACACCAGCACACGAGTCGTTACAGCGTGAAAAATTTGTTTGCTAACTTGAATTCTACCAAATTGATGATGGGATTTGCAAAGCTTTTTACAATTTGTTGAATAGTTGATTCGAGTATTTTTGAAAAAAGAGTTTCTATCCTTTTATATGCAAATACAATTTGCACGACGGGGCTCCGGGAGAAAAAATTGTAGTCACGTGTAGAAAAGTTGATTTTGAACTATTATGACTGTACATTTTTTATTTTTCGTAACTTACGAGAAATTTTGCACTTGCACCAAGAATTTAAAATAAATAATCGTACAACTTAATTTTGGTACTATTAATCATTAAATATATCAATTTTAATATTGATTTTCAAACACAAAGTTTCATCCTACAAATATTTATTTTGTAAAGTGCTGTTAGTGAATATTATCAAACTAGATCCAAATGAAAAGAAAAGGGTTCTTATTTCATTTCTGTCATTTTAAAAAGCATAACTATCCCTCAACAATGTACTCCGAAATCTGTGAAGTTGCATTATTACACCTAAACATTATTATATCGTCTTACGAATTTTAGTTGTCATATTTTGAATTGTCTCACATTAATAATTATTAATACGTATATTATAGTATTTAATGCTAATACAGTATATGAAATTAAACATATGTATTGAGTACACTATAATATATATTCTTCTAACTTGGATGAGCGTTTTTTTAATTACCCTTCAATAAATAATAAATATTCATGGTATCATAATAATTTCAAAAGATTGGTAGTTAAAAGAAAATATTTGTTCAATCAATTAAATTTACAACAATGATTTCAGCTGTATGCATGATAAAAAATTTAAATTATTCAACTGTATTACTATGTAAGAAAGTTGGAAGTATGATAATGGAAAAATTGAACATGTCAATCAATGTATTGTGGGTGGTTGATTGATGCATTCATAGTTTCAAGGCCATCAGTCAAAATTGGAGGTGACTACATACAGTGATAATAAAGATAGAGCATCAAGCCAGATACTATGTTTAAATGCGCTAGTGATTCAAGAAGGATTGTTCAGAAGGAATTTTAAACTACTCTTTCAATAATCTGATGACAAATGGATCCATACAAAACTATGACAGTTAATTCTACAAAAACGAAATTTCCTTGCAAGGTTCCATTGATGAATTTTCACGATACTCCGAATAAAATTTTTGAGCCATGCATGCTTAAAATCGAATTAAAACCGAAATTCTTGCAAGTGTTATTTTGTAATTCCCCAAAAAAAAATTGTTTTCAACGCATCAAATACTTTTTTTTGCATCAGTATCGAATAACTTTCTTCTTCAATTAATTTTAAACAATACGTTTTTTTTCTGTTTAAAACTTTCTTCAGATCTTTCATCTAAAAAGAACTTGCTCGGTTTCAATGGAATAACTACACGTTGGGCATTTTTCTTTTTATTTCGCAGTGATAGTACTGCGACTGTATCAGCAAATAAATGCAAAGTATTTTTGCTCTTTGTGTAAAAATGTGCTGTCGTGACAAATTTGAAAAAAAATAACATGCTCTGAGTAACCTCCTTAGTTACTGAAATTGTTGTATTAGTCTGATATTCAATGTACTTGTCATTGATATTTCCACAACTCACAATAATCTCAAAATTCGAGTGACCTGTGACTATGAAAAGAGATGCTGACATAACATTTTACATGTTTTTGAATAGAGAAGTTTTTTCTGCGAGAATACTGCACTAGCTCTTTATAAAACAGAAATCAGATCTAGATCGTTCTGAATCGCATTAATTGGATTTACAACGCAATACCGTACGCATAGGTATTCTCGCTCATATTGTTTACAAATCGATATTGCCACGTATTGAGGGTAACCAAATATCCTGACCAAAAAACATATTATCACAACGACATGACCCATCACCCGAGAGCTCAAATTGATACCCGTCAACGCCAACAATGCAACAACAGCCCAACGATCAAACTGACACTTGTCCGGGAGACAGCAGAGCGTCATTTTAACACAACTAAGCCTGAAAAACATGCCCAAATATAGAGAGCCCCCTCCGCTCCTCCTCAAAAGTATATATGTATGCGCGGGCATAAACATTTTTCCATTCATCTGATCGAGAAAGCCGGTGCGAGTGAGGTGTCGTCCGCATTGAAATCCCGGCGGACAAAAGTTTGTGCCGTGGGCACCGAAGGCAGCTGACTGTATGTGTGTGTTCGTACAAGTGTCCGCTTCGATCGGAAACTTTTTACCTCAGAAATGCACGTTCTTCGGTGGTGCTTTGAAAGTTCGACGGCGCGTCCTGCCTAAGAATTAATCTGACGTTTTCGAGTTGTTGGGGAAATTTATTTTACTTTCCGCGTGTTGGCCGAGCGGGTATGTTTTGATATTCGATTACGTATTCATGTACGGTTGATGGTGAAAGGAAAAATGTTTTTTATGTTGCGCAAGGAAAGTTCTGAATGACTGGGTTCTTTGTGATTCTTGCAATGAAAATTTTTTTTCGTCATGATTCAAGGGAGAGTTTGATTCATCATTAGCGATTACGCACTTTTCTTCGTGAAACTATTTTATATGAAAGAATATATCAAAAGGTTTGGTGTCGAAACAATTATTTCTCTTTCGTATTTGTATTGATTCAAAGAGACTATCAATTTACTTATTCATAATTCGAAAAAAATATTAATCAGTAGGCTGCTATCGTATGGACGTCATATGTTAAACGTTAGATAAATAAAATGATTTTCGCTCCTGATTTTATAAATTATATTTTCAAGACCATAAACACAGTCAATTACACACTCTTTTTATCCTATAATTTTTTTAAATATTTTTTCACCTACTTTGACGAGATATAACTTTATGTATCATCATAACAAATCTTGATCATTAAATAATTGTGTCTGAAGATTGTTTCAAAACTTTATAGCGACTGAGTTCGTATCTTTACAATATAAATTGTGCTACATGATCTTGAAAAGAATCCTGCGTTAACCTTTTGAACACTCAAAGATGCAAAAATCAACAGAAAAAAACGAATTACTTGTAGCGCTAATTATAAGCCATATGTATATTAAATAAGTAAATCATCTAGTATCCAAGCAAAACTTTATTACGTCTCGTTCGAGCTTCTGAACAATATTGTAAATTATTATCCGAATAAAACATTCTTAAAGAAAAAGGGAAAAAAGTAGGTTATTGCAATCGAATCCAACCCAACCTACGGTTCGAACCAAAGCTAGTTATTGGATAATGTGTAGAAAGGCAATTGTTACGTAAAGATGTATGTGGAACATTGAAAAATACATTGTACATCGTTGTATGCTGTCTTCCATATTATGATAAAGAATAATTTGTTACTATCGCCATATATAGAATGTAATGCCACAACAGTTCAGTAAATAAAGCAACAGTTTCAAAGTCATGATAAACTTTGATTCGAAACATGAGTAATCTCAAAATTCCTTCAAAAAATTCTGTTAATTACTTTAACACAGCTTGAACAAATAAATATAAATTTTATGGCATCATGAATTTTAGTTCATTAATCCACTTGAATCAAATATTATTTTTGTACATTATTTTTTAACCATAATTTATTCGATTTAAATAAAATAAATAAATGTGCCAATAAGTATCTTTACGCTTACCTATTCGAAACCATGACTTTCTTTGCATGACCTCATTGCCGTACATGTAAGTGCCAATACTTACCGATCATTACAATATGGGATGAATCACAAACTGATTACAGTTACTAACTTCACAACGAATTTTGTTAACCATCGACTTCATATAATCGTTGACTGTTTTAATTGTTGTAATGTTCTTCCCTTTTAATGTTCAACTATCAATACGTTCGCAGAACCATAACTCCCTGAAACTCTAGGATAACCATAACAAATTAATAAAAAAATCAAATCTTAAAAAACAAACCGACCTCCAACTTTCAGTCAAACCCTCCAACAGCCAACAAAACCCCACATCCCTCGCGTACCCTAAACCAACTTGTCTCTCCGCGTACCCAGCAACTGCTCCACCATCCAAGCCAAACCTGAAATCTGAAACAAAAAAACAACATAACCATAAAAAAAAAGGAAAGCCCCAAAACTCAATCAGCGCGGATCATTGGAGGGCCGGAGGTCCTTTCCCCTCCCTCCCTGATTACGACCGCGTGTAATAACAATCCTCGCACAATGGCTGCACTCAATTACGCGCATACCTGAAGCAGGCACCGTCAGCCATACCCCCAATGATCCCCCGGCCCGGCTACCAAAGTCACACCCCCCCAACATCTAATACGTTAATGCACGCCCGGAGATGCCTGCACACACTCGGAGCGAAAAAATCCTTACGCTGCTGCTGCGCCCGAACACAGGGGCGCCCGGGAGGAAAAAAACGACCAAGACTCCATAAAAACGACGAGGCGATGGTGGTGGGGGGTGGTGGTGGGGCGTGACTCGAGCCAAGATGGTCGCCGTGTTGCCCTAGCGACGCGGTATTCTTTCCCCCCACCCCGACGCCTTCTCTTTATCCCAGCTCTCACCCCCTCGATCCTTGCGCGCGCGCTCTTAATTAATGCCAAAATGGGTAGGGG
>JAPYYV010007887.1:0-29659 GCA_030522625.1 Copidosoma aretas | reverse complement strand
ATATAAACTTATCTTTTTGTAAATAATTGAGCAGACGAATTTTATGAGAATCTGACATTACTACGTAGGGCATGAGCCATTCAAGTTTCAATATTACTACCTTAAATTCTTCCCAGCTTTCTGCTGTATTAGAATCTCCAGCAGGAACTATCGGTGTTTGTATGACTGCATTTTAATCGGTCCTCGATCTTCTTAGTATGAGTTCATGTTTTACGTTAACAACGATCTTGCGATAGTCTTTAGCAAAACTCAAAATCACATTCAGCGGAATTATGATATCAAAGTAACCATTATTATCGGTTAAACTTAGTGTACTTGAAGTACCCAACCAACCTGCATTCACACTTGATACGTCTTGATCGGGAGAGAGCGATAAAAGAATTTTTAAAAGAGTTGTTAGACCCACATTTTCACACTTGTCAATCTCTATAGCGTTTATCTCATATCTTATTTCTTCGAACGGGTGAAATATGGCGTTGCTTACTAATTCAGTATTCGTCGCTGCTGTATTACCGTCTGTTTTAAGCAGACATAGATCTTGATGCTGAAGTGAAATACGGACTTCATCACTATTACCATAAGTTGCGGATGCGTACGGCTGATGAGCATGAATCTTATAGTGCGCGATGGATTCGTCAAAGGTGACCGGGGACTGAATACTTAGAATCTCTTCCATGTTTGCTGCAACGAAATAAGAATATACAAGCTAATTTCCACCAGGGCTTTCTATTTTTAATCCTAGATTTCTTAGAAATCGGATATATTGATGCGCTACCTTTTGACGTTTCAGCTGTCTGCTACGACGTGTTGACGGTTCGGAAGCTCGTTGTCGACTGAGCGCTGGACTGCTTGTCGAGCTGCTTATATACCTCTTGTGATTGTAGACGATCCCCATTATAGGGTAGATTTTATATACAACTTGAACATTTGTAACTTCACCACGAGAATTGAGCTGTCTGCTCCAACGTGTTGATGCTTCGGAAGCTCGTTATCGACTGAGCGCTGGTCTGCATGTCGAGCTGCTAATATACCTTTTATGATTGGAGACGATCCCCATTACAGCAAGAGCTTTTATGTGCAACCGTACAGTTACAACCTTACCACGAAAATTGACTAAGTCACCATCCTGGTCGACTATGCGCAGTTGTATGTGGTCAATAATGCATCCAACGACTGGTAAAAATATTATTTGAGAGAAAACTCCGATGATTTTGTATCCTGGCGGTACAACTGCGAAAAATTCATGAATCGTATGAACCTTTTTTCCGTTTATGTAGGCTCCAATAGTGATGTTGCACTCGACTCGTAATGCGTTTACTTCAAGGATGGTTACAGGTAAGTCTGAGATGTGGGTGGAGTTATCTTCTAGAACTCGTTCAGTGAAACCTAAGAGTCTTACTATAGAATCTTTTAGTCTGAGATCAATATTATGGCTACACGTAATTACGCAGCGAAGTGTATTATTGTTTGGTTTTATATCAATACTTATATCATCAGGTTGTAAGATATTAACCAAAAATGATTCAATATCTCGAATTTCATAGCTACCTGTTGAAAATGTAACCACTCGATCACCCACGTAAAATTTATTATTGTTTTCATCAATATTTTGGATTGAATTAAATGTCAGGAGTTCTACCAAACCAAGAACGTGGTTGTGTTTCGGTGACAACTCAATAGGCGGAAAATACTGTGCTTCCAATATGGAAGAAGTGCGAGAAAGAATTAGCGTCAATGTTTCTTCCATGGCTGCTGAAGAGCGAATGACTGATTTCTGACTATGACAGCACCTTATATACTTTTCGACAAGAATCGTAAAGACAAATGGCCGCAATTGTAAGAATTAAAATCTTGAGATTTTTTATGGTTATACTTAACCTTATCAACTTCTAAGTACAACATTAAATCGGAAGGTGGTTGCAGATCGCCAAAGCTGTGAAAGTATGTGACGTCATTACCGCATTTCCTATATGCCACCTAGTGAGTTCCAGGCCCATTCTTGTCATCAATATTTATTATTGCGGTTTCACGATATCATGGCCCATTTTCAGGTAAGTCGTTTCGCATAAATACCCCCCGAAAATTGGGAATTTTCAATTTTTTAGCACACTCGAGTAAATTAACGTTACTTAAAGCTCTATCGGCTATTTTTATTTCGACGATCATTTTTTTTTAACCTTTTCCAGCAAACGGCTTTACACCCAATCCAGTCTTATGTGGCTTGAGATGGAGACCTTTTCCGAGCGCAATAGCCTCCATAGTTTTATTATGTCTCTCGCTCTCTTGCAGTTGCTGTTTAGCTGCCTTAGATGCATTAATACTTTTTAATATGCCTGCTACTCCATTTGCTAATGCTCCAGTTGCGCTCAAGCCAGAAAACAAGGGTATCATGGGCAATGCACCTCCAATTCTAGCAGGGAGGGCTAAGGCACGCGGTATTTTGACAAACTTTTTTCCACCTACTTTTTTTACTGCACTACGCGCACCTTTTAAAACTGAGCCAATAACTATTTGTGCATCTTTACTCTTAGTAATTATTTTTTGTGAGGTAGCTTTAATAGCTGTGCTGACGGAAGTGCATGGTTTCTTCTTTTTCTTCAAACCCTTACACTTAGATTTCCAACCCATACCCAATTTACTTTTGAGCTTCATAGCGCCTATAATCGCTAGAGCAGCCGACTTCTCACCAATACTCGAATCTCCGGTTTTGACTCTTTGCCAAGCTCTCCTAGCTAAAACTCTATTAGCTGAGTTTCTAGCCTCAACGTTCTCTAGATTCTGGCAATAAGATATATCGTGCTCCTTGCACGCTGCGTCCAATGGATTTATACCCGGATCACCTCTAGCGAGATGTTTTGTAAGCTTAGTACCTGGACCGCAGTATTGATAGCCTGGTAAGTGAAGTTCTATTGATAAATTATTTAAAACTCTATTCAGAAGACCGCGTCCTCTCTTACGATGTATGATCATCACTCGTCGGTGGTTGGATCACGACTGAGCACAAGAGAATGACTTTATTGTATTTATAGACTATGCGTCAGATGTAATCAAGCCACCAAGCATTGTGCATGCGCAGACATGAGAGTATAAAAGCGCTGTATTCGCAATATATACGTCAGTCGTAATCGAGCCGTCGTACAGTGCAGACATGAAGTTTAAAGAGCAATCAGTGAAATTGCTAGTTCCAAATTTTTATGCTGTTGTAAAACAGGAAAAACGCTCTCATCGACATGGTGAATTACTACCTGACAGTATTTGTGCTATTTTCTGCGGTCCCTCTAATTGCGGTAAGATGAACAGTTTATTAGCGCTAATTGTACATCCTAATGGATTAAGATTTAAAAACATCTATCGATATTTAAAGTCACTCAACTAACGAAAGTACAAGTTATTGAAAGATCTGTTGGAGCCCATAGATAGCGTGCAGTACTTTTCTTTCAGTGAACATGAAGCAGTAGTATTTCCAGACGATGCTCTACAAAATTCTATTATGATTTTCGATGACATAGCATGCGAAAAACAGGATATTGTGAGAGCTTTCTACTGCATGGGACATAAAAATGTTGACTGCTTTTATCTCTGTGAGTCACACACTCAAGTACCCAAACACCTCGTTAGAGACAACGTTAATCTGCTTGCTCTATTTCGACATGATGAGCTCAATTTAAAATACGTGTATGATGATCATGTGAACTCTGATATGCTCTATAGTCAGTTTAAAGATTTATGCTCTAACTGTTGAAATGATGATAAATATGGATTCGTTGTTATAGACAAAGACAGACGAATAAACAGCGGTCGATATTGCAAAGGTTTCAACAACTTTGGTGTATGGCGCAAACTAATAAGTCTACTCGAAGACGTTGAAGTGTCAACATGGACGAGCGAGAAAAAGACGTACCTCACCAACTGGTGAGGGCAAGAGAAGCTGTAAAAAAGAAGTATAGATTGTTAAAATTTGGAAAATATAAGGTTTGAAAAAGAACTGAGCGAGACATTTAAACCAATTACAGATCCTCTCAAGGAAATAGTTACTGAATTAAAGAAAGTGAAAAATAAAAGAAACTATTCTGTTACTCATAATTATTTTAATACACTATATACGAAACAGCTACCCATCAAACGAATGAAAAAAGAAAAATATAGCGATAATGATGCAATGTTTGAGTCTGCCATCAGTCAAAGTGATAATAACGATGATGACGATGACGATAAAATGAATATTACCATCCAAAATCAAACCGATGATGGAGATGATAACAACGCATATTTACAAATAGTCGATGATAATCAGAAAGAATTATAAGATTTAGTGTATGGGGTTCGAAAAGAAGATGGAATGTACAAGTTTGGAAAATCATCAGTAAATTTTATTAACAATGAAATCAGAATTAACGAGTTAAAGGATCCTACGAGTGTGGGACTGATGGAGCTACTTGTGAAAAAACATCCTGACACATCTCTCATAACTCAGGATGATTTGGGCAAATATTACACACTCTTGCAAACTTCAAGTGCGCATCGAAAGAGATTTAGCAAAAATGGAATGATTCGAACGCTCAATAGTAATAAATTTAATAAAATTATAGCTCCGATGTTTGATCATATTGCCAGCAAAAAATAAGGATCATTGCTGCCTCACTACAAAATTGCTGGAGCAAAGCAGCAAGTGGATTATGTGCATTAGGACGATCGTAATGAGTTAGTTGATCGTCTTCGATTACTCGTAGCCGAAATATGAGCAGGGAATCCAAGTCACGGTAATGAGATAATATCGATTATCGAAGAGTTGCGGAAAGGAGAGTAGATATATTGAAGCATATGTCAATTCCAGTCAGTATCAAACTGAGCATCGACGTGTTCGGACGTAAGTTGGGTAAGGTGAAGGCAGCAGCCGAGGTCCTCCCAGTATTGGATACAAAATTACTGGTTATGGACAGTATGATCTGGATAACAGAAGATTATGCAATGTTGCAGCAGCAATCAATCCAAATGATGCCATACATCTTAGTATTTTTCAGAAGGAGAAAAAAGTTATAATAGATAAGCAAGATAAGCTAAGTGTAATGTCACATAGTTTAAATAACTTATTCACAAAAAAAGAAATGAAATTAGAGCAGCAAATATTTACTGTGAAAGAGGCATTGGCTCAGATTTTCAACATCTTTCCAGAAGATAATTAGAGCAGACGATGTCACCCGAGGAAGATACTGGTTGTATTTGCGATTTTTTATCGCATTCGCTTACCAGACACCAACGAGGATGGGTCGTAAGAAGAAAACTGGAGTGGAGGAGCTGCACAAACCAGCTCGCCGAAACTATCCACGTCAAAAGTATCATATGCGAGAATTGGATGAAACTTGGCAGGCCGATCTCGTTGAAATGATACCTTATGCTCCAGAAAATAGAGGTTATAGGTACATGCTAACCGTAATCGATATATTCTTAAAGTATGCATAGGCTGTTTCAGTGAAACGTTAAACAGTAGATGACGTCACAGCAAATTTGCATACAGATAGAGGTAAAGAGTTTTATAATAAGAGTTTTCAAGAGCTAATGAAAAAGTATAAAATCAATCTGTACTCAACATACAGCAACCTTAAAGCATCAATATGTGAGGAATTCAATCGCATATTAAAAATAGAATGTGGGTTGAATTCAGTTTGAATGGCAACTATGAATGGCTTGATTTACTGCCAGATTTAATTGCAGCCTATAATAACCGAAAATATCGTACAACAGGCATGAAACCAAAAGATATTACATTGACTGATGAAGCTGAAATTCTCAAACGCTATTATCACCAAGATAAGTCTAAAAGAAAAAATCTAAAGTTTAAAATTAATAATAAAGTGCGTGTATGCAAAGTAAAAAATGTTCTTGAAAAAGGCTATGCACCGAATTGGTCAACAGAGATTTCTACAATTGCTAAAGTATCAAAAACAAATCCAACTACTTACCATTTGGAAGATTACAAAGATCAGTCCGTATCTGGAGGCTTTTATGAGCAAGAACTTTTAAAAGCTAAATATTCAGATGTCTATCTTGTTGAGAAAGTACTGAAAAAGCGAGGTGATCAAATTTTCGTAAAGTGGTTGGGGTTTGATAGCTCACATGATAGTTGGGTTAATAAATCAAACATTTAATAAAAAAAATAATAAAATAAGAAAGAGAAAGTAGAGGGGGCCCCGAACAACGCCCCCTCCTGTAGGAAACAGCCTATCTTCCATTCATTTTCCCTCCATGAACTTTCTCTTTCTTTTTTCTCTTAATTATTGATACAAACAAATTTATCTATAAAAACTAATATTACAAAAATAAGCTCACAAATTAACAAATTCAAATTTTTTATTACCATGGTAAACTATGAATAAAGCCAACTTTTGAACATTTTCTTGCAACTCGCTGTATAACTCATAATTCTTTTCGAGGGCTTTTGAAACACGATCTGGACCGAATACTTGGAATTCATCGTTGATGGTGATGACAATCTTGCATCCAGAGCGGGTGTTTACCTTTTTATACTCAGTCACCATGTATTCTCGCTCCTTCTCCAACCCTGATAATGTCCTTGTTAGAAGGTAGTTGTTGTTGGCGATTTGGTTTAATGCAGCAAAGACCATTTTCTACAACGGAGAGAAAAAATGTATCATCTCATGTCTATAGCTTACAGTATATTAATGTAAAAGTAGTGACTCACCTCGAAGTAAATATCAATCTCTTGAAAAATATGTAGAGTTAAGTATGTAGGAGGACTCGATATGCTCTCTGGCTTGTCCGGTGATGAAATGATCTCTGCAGGCTGGAGTACCTCCTAATATAGGGCTATCCCCGCTCCAGAGGCTTTTCCTACTCCAACATCTCCTACCTTCGTTTGCTGTTGCTCTCCTTCTTTTTCTTCCACCCCTTCTAGGAGTATTTGTAGCAATGCTTCATCCTCCTCATCCATGATGAGTTTATGCCCCCAAGGTAGCGTGTCTGTAGAGTTCGGCAGCAGATGGTTCTTATCATCTTTCGGGCTTAGAGCTATTTTTTGTTGTTTTTCAGTATGGACGATATGATGCTTGGAGCGTATAGGATTTTGCACACATGTGATCTCAGATTTGTTGAACGAACAGTCTTCATTGTCTTCAAAACTTATTTTTGTTTTAACAACTAAAGTTTCCACACCTTTTGCTTTTTTAATCAACTTATCGTCTTGAACACGAATACAATACATTTTACTCCGGAGACCAATAAATTCGAGTATAATTTTACCGCAACACTCGTCTTTCATAAGCCCAATCACTTTTTTGTTTCTACGAGGTAGGTTAAATGGATTATCGTCTGCATAATCTGATGTATCGAACTTATCGATATCTTTACCCATAACTTTGTAGATGTCACTACCTTGAATTTCATAAATCAAACTGTCAGTGTCAGTATATAATTACTTACACATACCTGCAACACGCTGCTTTATATACAAATAATGGAAGTCGTATATCATTTTTTTCGATATATCGAGTACACTTAGTCCGATGTAGATAGGTTTCTTGATCGTTATATCGGTACGTGAAAGCTGTATGGCCACTAGGTTCTCAACAAATATTGTACGACTGTGAAAGTTCTGCTTAGCGATGAGTGTCTTAGCACCGTATCGTCCATGCCACTTATTAACAAGTCTCACGTCGACTCTTTTCCTCTTGTTCTCCATCGTTTTTCCATAAACGGCATTAGTTAAGAGGTAAAAGAAAAGTTTTTCAAACTCGTTTTTGGCATTTTTCCGTTTTTCGGTATTTAAATCAACGTATGACTTTAACCACGGCCTTTGATTAAATTTTAATGCTCTATGGATTTTTCCTAATATCATTCCATGCTTCAAAGCTTGTTTCAAAGCTCGATAGTGAATGACGTAACCATCTTTGTTGTATAATGTGGTCATCAACTTTTTCTGCTTGGAGCCAGGTGGAGACATATGTTCAGGGTACAAAGGTAAATCTTTGTGCTCATCGTGTAAGTTCCAAGGGTACTCCAAGTCAACTTCTAATATGAAGCCATAAAAATGATTGTCCGGAACATGGAAAAAATATGGTCTGTCGAGATCGCTTACCCATTTAAAGCCACCAGATGGTAAGGTCCGCGTCATCGCTCATCCATAGAGATTATTTGCGTCATAGTACATCAAATACTCTTCTTCTTCCTCTAGATTTAAACCTTTATTCATAGATTTATTATTTGCCTTAGCATAGCGGTTACAGCATTGACTGATGCCACATCTAATACCTCTTTCGATGAACAATAGCATGTCTATGTCGGTAAGAAGCTTCAATTTAACTTGTGAATATTTCAGCATGGCATCCCATGTTTAGCCAGGCGTTGTATAGTAGTAAGCTGGATCAAGTCCGTACGCGTTTATACACGTTGAGCGGAAATTTTCGAAAACATCCGCATGCGATAAGACATCAGTCTTGAAGTACAAATCTAAGTATTCACCAAGAGTTTAAATATTAAATGTATTCCATACATTCGCAGCATGATTGTAATCCCCATTAGAGATGTTGATGTCGGTGAGTTTGCTATAGAAGTCTTTCGTTATTGGGTAGAAGCACATCTTTTAACTTCTTAAAAGAGTTGACGTAGTCGTATGGAAAAACCCCTTTTCTCAAAAGTAGCTTTATTTGATCTTGAGAGTAGCCATCTTTCTGATACACACTTGAAGTTATATTATGTTAATTTAAGTAAGATGCCAGTTTTTCCAAAGATGACGCCATGAACCTGAAGGAGTCAATGAATCGGAAATTGATGTCACTGCCATCAATATGCTTTGTAAAAGATATATACTTTTCTTAATTGTTTGCAATAAGTGTTACACGCCCCTTTAATTCAGCAGCTGTAGCGATTTTATTTATTATACAGTGAGAATCATATCCAGCTAGATTGTGAGAGATAACGGGGATGTATCTAGAGTTTGTATAATCAATATTACATCCTTTATGAGCTGCTCCTCTGAACTTTCCAGTAAAATGACAGTGATCTCTTACTTTTTTTCTCCTTTTTTGAAGACCTTTCCACAGATATGACATGATTAAGCTATTGCAAAATTTAACGTTTCTTTATTAGAGAGATTCATTGGCTTTGGGTTCTTATACATTTGGCCTAGTTCATCTGCAAAAGCTTTAAGATTATCCACAAACCACTCTGCAGGAGTTTTAGCTCCATCGGTGTCCTCCTCTTGACTGTCGCTATGATAAATTGAGCGTGCACCGTCAAAACTACACTAAATATAATATCCAATACTGTAAGCTAGATGTTTTTGAAATTTGCGATCATCATTTTCGACGGGCTTTAAAAGGCACTCGAAGTCAGCGTATATAACATAAGGAACTTTTTCCTTGTAATTAAAATTGTTAAATTGGAGCACACTTTGATCCTTAGTTGGAAGTTTTACTTTACACTTATTAGCCACTACACAATCAATTTCATGTTTTTGACGTTTACATTCAGTGTCGAAGAAGTTCAAACATCCATAACAAATATAACACTCACGTTTATTATTTGTTAATTGGCTTCTTACTGAACGCGATAAATTTTTAATCCACACGTAGTGGATTTTAAGTTCTGAAATACTACTTTCACTAGCAGTTTCATCATCTTCGTTCTCATATTCATCAATGTAGTAATTCTGAACGAGTAATAAATTGGCATGCTTTTCTTTCTTTGCAGAAGTTATATGGCATGGAGCAACGTTGTAATTATTTCCAACTTTTTGGAGGATGTATAAGTTCACAGAGACAGGATTTTGTTTTTCAAATTTTATGATATCTTTCACCGATACTGGAAACTTTATACCACTAAAATTAGGCTCTTTTTTATACTGCACATACTGACTTACACCTTCGGTATTTTTCTCCACAGGATGTAAAGCAGATAAAACTGCCCACATAAAACACTTATTATCACTGTTCTTTACATTAATACAGGCTCTGTTGCAGCGAACAACCCGAATCTCTTTCTTCAAACTCTTCCATCTGTTGTTTCAAAGGTTCACTAACATTAACATCAAACCACTCACTGATATTAGCTGATTTATTAATTGGAGAATTTTTAGTATTGACATATTTAATCTCACTAATTTCCCTATCATTTTTTTGTATCATATATTCACTTAAAAGTTCAATGTTCACTTTCAAAGCACTATATTCTTGGGGAGCATCCATAATCTTTTCTTCAAATAAAAATCTTGCATCATCCAAAAATGAATCAATGTCTAAATGTGCAATATTTGTGATGACGTCTGGTCTTATTCGTCTCTCAAAAGCTGACAATAAATCATCTCACTGAACAGTATTTTAAGGTACTACTGTTGTGCCTGATGGTGGTATTAACTTTCCTCCAGTTTTGAATAGAAATCTTGTTAATTTGTTTTTAATGCTTAGCAAATTAGCTGTCAGCGCTATACATGACTGTCTTTTGGCTCTTGCTAATTTTGGTGAAGTAAGCAATTCTTCTAATGCAACAATCGCTTCCAAAAATAATTGCAACCATCTACGTAAGTCTGAATCATCTACATCCATGCTAGCTGCATAATCTAAAGAACGTAGCAGCATTTTCACTGTAAACTTGAAATATTGCAGGTCTGCTATGGTCCTGATGCTCTGAAGTAAATCCTAAAAAGATTACATATTCAATGATTAGATCTATGAGCTTGAATATTTAATTTTCAGCTTAGTTAAGGCAACTTTGTAGCATCCTCTTAATATTATAGAATATAATAAATAGAAAGAAAAAGGAAAGGAGCCTCACCCAGCGCTCCCTTCCTGTGTAGTACAACCATATCATTCAACTACTCCATGAACTTTATTTTTTTTTTTAAACTTTATTAGAATTTTAAAATAGAAAATACATGAAATATTTCAAGGTTTATTCCCTAATCTTTTTCTCTTTTCATTTGGTTAAAAAGATTTTGACTCTTCATCCTCGAGCAGTCGACGACGGCTAATTACTTGCAAATCTGGATCCGATGATCTTGATGGTGATGGTGATTTTAGAAAGATTTCATCGATAAATTGATCCAGTATCTTGTCTGTTTTAAACTTTCAGCTTGATGAATCTATCTGTGATAACAAGTGTGAATAGGGAAGAGGAGACTGGTATTCTTCTTTTTCCTCCTTATCCTCATCAAGCGTTGAAACCGCTTTGGTAGGCGGATAGTCATCATTATCAGTGTTGTAGAAATGATTTAAAAATACATCGTTTGAAATAATCTCCTTTTTTATCTCGAAGTCTCTATTCTCAAATGAATCTTCATATAAAACTGGTAAAGGGGGTAGATCAGTTTCCGTACACGTCTCTCCCCAGCACTTATCCATAATTTCATTAGGGTATACAGCAAAACTTTATGATGTTAATGGAGATAGAGTTATCAAGCCAAGATCATCTTCGTCTGACAGGTCTTGTTGCCAAACATCCTCTTTTGTCATGATGCGCTTATTAAATACACCTTTTTCTTACAACTAACTTACAATAAAATATTCTTCATAATAAGGTATATTTACCTAGTAATATGTCCTTATTTCATGAATATCGTTGCTACCGATGTGCTCTTGACCAGCTCGAGACAACGAATGACTGTTACGGTGCTTGTCGCTGTTTTATATTTCCTTTGAGTAGAGTAAGAAAGCCTTGGACTGCTGCGCAGGCGTGCTGAAGCTTCTCTGTAGACTGCTGCTGCTGATGTTGACTCAACCAGCTCGAAGCGAGGAATGATGACTCTGGAGCTCCGCGCTGCCTTATATCGCCTTCCGAATGGAGTGTGGGGGGCGTAGAGATCCTCTTCGCAGGCGTAGTGTAGCTCCTCTGTGGACTGCTGCCGATGTACACTCGACCAGCTCGAAGCGAAGAATGATGACTCTGAAGCTCGGCGCTGCCTTATATCGCCTTCCAAATGGAGTGGGGAAAGCCGTAGAGATTCTCTGCGCAGGCGTAGTGTAGCTTCTCTGTGGACTGCTGCCGATGTGCACTCGACCAGTTCGAAGTGAAGAATGATGACTCTGGAGCTCGGCGCTGCCTAATATCGCCTTCCGAATGGAGTGGGGGTAATGTGCGCATTCACATGTGAGTAAGAAGGGTGGGGATTATCCAGAACCTCTATATAAAGAGGTTGCAAGTCGCAGAGAGGTGAGTAGTTGAGCTGCAAGGGTCTCCTGAAGGAAGAATCGCAGAGTGGAGATCCTTCTCTGCGTATTCCTGGTAAAGCTTGTTGTCTCTGCTGCTGCCGATGTGCTCCCGACTGAGTCGAAGCGAAGAATGATTGGTCTAGATCTCAGCGCTTGCTTATATCACTGTCCAGTTAGATTGGGGGTTGTTGAGAGCGGCTATATAAGGAGAGTTGTAACCTGCCAAGTGATCATTAATCAGTAATCAGAGCTACTGGATGGATCTCCTGGAGGAAGAGCAGCAGCAGAGTACACGGAGAACCTGATTCACCCTTGCATAGACTCCAGAGGAAGTACTTCACTTCTACTCTTATTCCACTCATACGGGATATAAGGAGGCTGCAAGCTATAGAGAGCTCATTTGTCAGCGAGTCATCGAACTGGAAGGATCTCTCGGAGATTACCAATACGAGGAGGAACATCATAGGCATAATGGACTATATCGTCGATCTCCAAGGCTTTACCAGGTCGTCCAACGCCTTTGTGTTGAAGGAGGCTGCTATTCTTTCGATTCAAAAAAGCGCTATACCTACCGTTTATCATTTTCAAGCACCTTGCAAGTGGTCAGAGCTGCTACCTGAAGAACGTCAGACTAATCAATGGTTAGTATCCCATCATCATGGGATTCCATGGGTATCTGGTTCGATACCTTACAACAAAATTGTATATGTTCTTCAGAATTCATTAAAAAATGCTAGAAAAATTTTTGTAAAAGGGATAGAAAAGAAGAAGTGGCTAGAAGAAGTCCTATTTGATAAGTAAGTATACACCTTAACTTAAACGTCGTTAGTATGAGTTTAACCTATATTGCATACTTATTTTTAGGGCGATCTATAATATGGATAAGATTTAATGTTCTTCTCTGAAATGCATGAAAAATGAGGGAAATATTTTTTTTTCAATTCATCTACTACAAAAGAACTCCGTGTGTGCTAAAAGAAACGTATACACACTAAGAAACTGGCTTGTGGACTACCAATTATTACCATTTCCTCAGATGTATGGAGAAGATACTGTGGATATTATTGAATAATTTTTTAATGTATTATGTATGATTCTAATATACATTTTTAATAAATTGGTCCTTTGATAAGAGAAAGAGAAGTGATGGGGGGAAAAAATGATACGAGGTTGTTTCTCACAAGTGAGGGCGTTGGATGGAGCCCTTACTACTTCTCTTTCTTTTGAATAATCGTTTAATAAATTTACATACAAATTGTTCAAACAACTAAATAATTAAACTCAAATTGATAGTATTAGCTTATCAAAGGTGATAACTTTCATGTAGCCGTGTAAGAAGAAAAAGGACTGTTATATAGTAAAGACTGCATAACTTACGCATATGCTATAGTATGCTCGAGAACTACCTTAATGATTAAACGTTACAATATTGTTTATTACTTACAAATTTAATTAATAAGATGAATAAAAACTATTAAGGCTATAAATTGAATGTAGTAAGAAAGACCTTTTTTTAATTGTGGTGAGCAGTAAAAAACTTTTGTAGGATATTTGTATAAAGAAAAAGAAGTAGTAAGGGCTCCTGCCTACGCCCTTACTCGTAAAGAAAAACCACTTGCTTATTCTTCCCCTTAACTTCTTTTTCTTTATCCTCCTTTAATAATATTCCAAAATATAATACACTTTATAAATATAAAATAATTCATAAGAAAGATACTTTAAAAGTTATTGTACAATATTACACTTCGTAATAAATCATTAGAAGAATACTTTAAAAGTTATTATACAATATTAAACTTCATATTAAATCATTAGAAAAATACTTTAAAAGTTATACAATATTAAACTTTATATTAAATCATTATAAAAATACTTTAAAAGTTATTACACAATATTAATCTTCATATTAAAATAAAAAAAGTTTCACAAATATTAAAGTATGTATATCAAACTTCATGATAAAAAAATAATGTGAGCTTTAGATGATTACTGAAAAAATACTAAATCTCCTCACTGCTTTCGTGTGCGATAACTACCAATAATATCTTCCTCTTCCTCTTCATCTTTCAATACCTCTTCATCTTTCAATTCATTTTCAAATGCATTTTTCTCTTCTCCCTTTTCCTTTTCATATTGTTTTACAGGTGCCGGAACTGAAGTTGGTATTGTAGGTTCTCGCTCCCATGCCCTTTTTACACGCGCCGTTTTTCCATCCCACAGCACCATCCTTCCACCGAAGAAAGATATTTAAGTATCCTTATCATTACAAGAAGGAGGCTTTTTTCGTTGGAAGGTTAGCGATTGGTGTGAAAGTATTGTTGGTAATAAATAATAAGCTGCAACAGAGGTAAGTAATATTTATTATAGGGGTTGGTATAATATATTTTATCTTTAAATATATTAAGTAATATTAATAGCATAGTTTTTAAATATATCTTTTAACTTACAGTTTGAAGCGAGAGAAGGCGTAATTGACCGGTTAGACTTAATGTGAGTGAGATTCTCTGATCTTGACTCTTTCAGAGCAATCAGTTTTATTGGTGGTATAACATCATCATCAAGAACTGAAAAAGATATAATTTAATAATTATAATGAAACATTATGTAAATATTGAAAGATGTATAAGATACAAACTTTTAATATCCTTTTTTGTTTCTATAGAAGCTTCTGATGATGATGATGATGAAGAAGAAGATGAACTGGTTGAAGAAATCAAGGATGATAAATCAGATGATGAACTTGAATCTAAAGAAAAGTAATAAATAAGTAATAATGAGGTAATTAAAAAAATGTTTCAACAACTTACCTATTTGATCCGATTTATATCATTCATCCATAGTAGTCCATTGCTCTGGGAATTGCTCAAAATGATCCAATGGGATTATGTTTATACCTTGATAGTGAATCATTTCTTCAACTCCATCTTGACTTTTTCCTTCTTCAGCTTGCAAAGATGTGCAGAACTCTTCAAAAAAATCTCGAATAACAGGCATGGTGGTTCTGTTGATGATAAAAGCAGCAAAAGTAGCAATAGAACCACCGCTTATTTATAATCAGCAGAACAATCATCATCAAGAAGTCGAGATGGTAGTTCAGTTCATAGTACATACCACTAATAAAAAAACAGCGGTAGAAAGAGACCGAGAATATATCCGTCAGCGGAGAGCTGCGCAACAACGACAGAAAGATCATCATCGTCACTGAAGCAGCAGAGGACACGACGTCGTCGTCACCGAGAGCAGCAGCAGAGAACACCACGTCGTCGTCTCTGAGAGTAAGAGCAGAGAGCACCACATTGTCGTACACCCCGAGAGCAGCCCGTTGACAGAAGCACCGTCGTCGTCGTCGTCGTTAGCTGCAGCAGAGAGAGCACCGGTGCCGAGAGCAGCAGCAGCAGAGCATCACGTCGTTGGCTGCAGCAGAGAGAGCACCGGCGCCGAGAGCCGCAGCAGCAGCAGAGAAAGCACCGGTGCCGAAAGCAGTAGCAGCAGCAGCATTGCACCACGTTGTTGGCTGCAGCAGAGAGAGCACCGGCGCACAGTGGGACAAAATGGCCTTTTTTTGGACATAAGTCTTGCACCGGGCGAAATTTGTACAAAAAAAAAAAATAACTTTATTACTCCTAAGAGTGTACACTACAATGTGTCACTGTTCCATTTTTAATATAACCTAAACTAAAAAAATGGTGGATCAAAAATGTCGAATAAAATATTCAATGGGGATTTTTTTTGTTTTCCAAAAATCAGTATACAATTGTTTTTAAGGTCGTTTATCACGAATCTGGTGTCAGAATTATCAAATTCAAAATGGTCGATTAAAAATGGCGGACGTCAAAATAGAAAATTTCTATTCATTACATTGAAAAATATGTATAAGGGTTTGTTAGGTCGCTGATTACGAATCTGGTATCAGAATTGGAAAATACAAAATAACGGATTCAGAATGGCGGACATAAATAAAAAACTTCTATTTATTACATTTAAAAATACGCATAAGGGTTTTTGGGGTCGCTGATTACGAATCTGGTGTCAAAATGGGAAAATTCAAAATGGCGAGTTAAAAATGGCGGACATGAAAATAAAAAATTTCTATTTATTACATTAAAAAATACGCATAAGGGTTTTTGGGGTCGCTGATTACGAATCTGGTGTCAAAATAGGAAAACACATAATTGCGGATTCAAAATGGTCGACATGAAAATGAACAATTTATATGTATAACTTAGAAAAATTCATATAAGGGTTTTTGTGGTCGCTGATGACAAATCTGGTGTCAAATAACGTAATTAAAAATGATTACCATGAAAATAAAGAATGATTTGTGATTTCTTTGAGAGGTTGTGAATGAGAATTTTTGGTTTTTCGTAAATGAAATATTGTCACTCGTGATGTGCTGGGATTTCCATTAACGTAACTTCTTGTTCCTTTCGCAAGACTTTTCCTAATAACCTAAACGATTATAAAATACTTTTTAATAAATGAAGTTGGAAGTAATAATAAATGAACCCTTTTTTTACTTTAAGGACAAAGTGAACTTACTCTAAATTATAAAAGTATATAATCATTTAACTTATCAAGAGACCTACTCCTAACTAATATATCCTCAAAACCCAAGTAATTGAACGACTGCACCTTTCATATTCTAAAAAACTATTATAGTAGTGATTACAAATATTCTTGGGCGAGCAAGCACTGGCGATTAGCTACCCAACTATTTTTTAGTATAGTCAGTTAACAAAATATATCCTCGGGCAAGCATTGGCAAATAGCAATTTAAGTTTATGTGTTCCTTTCATGTATAAATTGGCTATTAGGAAAGCAAGCATCGACGATAAGTAATTGTACTCTCATTCAGTATTGTTTTCCCAAAAAAAAAAAACTGTTTGATTGCTGACCACCAATGCTTGCTCGCCCGAGAATATATTTTGTCAACTAACTATACTGAACAACAGTTGGATTGCTAATCGCCGATGCTTGCTCACCTAAGGGCACATTTTATTAATAAATACCACTAATAAACAGTTGGGTCGCTAGTTGCCGATGCTTGTTCGCCTAAGTGTACATTTTATTAATGAATAAGATATATCATGTAAGACAGTCATATAGGAAACATTACAATTTCAAATAAACTGCCGTTATGTAAAATAAAAAGTACAAGCGTTGTTAACTTCAACTTACCAGATTTCTAAGATATAATACGAGCCAAAGGGTTATTGTGAGTAGTAATGATGCTGTAACTCTGATTATTTTAATTATTTGGATGGAAGCTAATTAATTTACGTGCTTATTACCTGTTAATAACTATAATTATTAGTAATGGCATGAAACTACACATCCATTAACCGACTCTGATAACAGCTCGACTGACGTTAAAAAACATGACAATATCGTGCAGCATAACGCAGCATACGTAACTATTGTGAAACAGACCCTAACTTACTTCACGGATTCGTACCTCAATCGTACCTATACAATATGTACTTTAAACGTACTCAATCGGAGTCCCAACCCTGATGGACGTGTAATACTCCTTTGCATAGTGTATTACCATCCCTTTGTTTTATTGACGCAGCATATCCTAACGAGTATTTTGTATCCACAAAAATGTATGATGTATGCGTGCCTTAGTGTGTTGTGTATACGATCATGTCAACACGCCAAATAAAGCACTCGTTTAATGTACTGCAATTGCTTGTCCGTTGTTTCTATTTACGAGCCATGGATTTCTTGAGTATTAAGTAGAATATTAAGAAAAAGTTAGATTAAAAATGAGTTTAATAGAATAAAATAGCTAATATGATTGGGACCAGTTGTGTTTCGTAATAATTCGAAAGTTTTGGGATATGTATGTAAATGATACAACTATTGACCTTAGAATCACTGAACTTATTTTTCAACCAAAAATATGTCATTATCCAAGATACATGTAAAATTCAGTAGAACCATCATTATCGGTACATTTTTCGTTGTGCCAATCTGATTATCTTGTTCCCCCGACAATATGCAATTGAAAGGTGCTATTATCATTTGTTCCATGACATAATTGATTTAAATTTTTCCAAAAAAATGTTACGGTGGATTTCAACCGAAAGCTTTAAAGAGGCATAACATACATTATATAGTCATAACGTTACATAACTATCGTTTTGCATATAATCAATTTTGGTGCAGAGCAGAGCAAACACTTCGTCGACTCTATTTCGTGTTAAATGTTTAAGCAGTCATAACCTTTTTTTGATTACATGTAAATGGTGTTCCATTTAAATTGCTGATGGATTAAAAAATTTATTGAGTCTAATCGATGTTAAAGCTCCTGTGACTTCCAACAAAAACAGTGGAAAAGTATTATATGTATATATATACAATATATATATATATATATATATACACATGTATGTCTATACGTACGTAGTCGAAGCTTAATTCTTACTTAAGACGGTACATTATGTTTGAAATATACTTCTCATAAAATGTGTTTATTTAACAAATACAATGTTATAGAATATAAAAGGAGAAAGTATACTCTCAATCTACTGTATAATATTTATTGGAATAAAAATTGTATCATACTTCAAGAAATTCTTTGAATCAGAAATATTTTGCTTATATATATCGGTATAATCTATAAATCGTATATTGTTTTATCCGAAAATACCACTTGATTGTAAGGTGACAAAAAATAGCATTCATTTCATTTTTCAATCTCTCTTTTAATATACTTAAGCATAGCGCGCATTCTGCAGATGAAGTTCTACCAACATTTTTCTTGTCAGGTCTACTTTAAAAGTGAATATTTTAATAAAAACTACAGCAACCAAAATTTATCTCATGTTTGATTGAACGGATATTATTTAAACTCTATGTCACAATTTTTCTTAATGTTTGAAGTACCTTGAGAAATTTATGATATAACTTTCAGTAGAGAAATGTCCAGTCCCCATCAGAGCCTATGTATAAGACGCTCACTTAAAACGTGCTTTTTCTTAAATTTGTTTTTGACAGTGTCACATATTAATAATAAAGTAATTATATACAAGTTCACCGAAGGATCTAATTTTTCTTGTATTTATTTCTATGTATGGGGATCGATTACCTTGAACTGCATGTATTTATATATACGAAAGTCGATTAAAATTGCAATAGAGTATAAGCAACTTTAAGTTCGATTGTCTTGAGGTGGCTGAACCTTAAATTATATGTAAATTTATTAAAGTTCGAATCATGTTTGTCGTTTAATTTGAATTGAATTAATTGCCAATTGATTTAAATTAACTTTAATTTTTTTTGTGTCAAATATTATTTGAATCAATTGAATTTTTAATCTAGTACAATCAAATTATTTCATAATTCAGTATTTTCTTTTCGTGTAATTGAAGTCTAATAAAATTTCAATCCATTTGAATTGATGTTAATTCAAATTCTGTCTAACCTTGAAGGCTTCGAGTTTAATGGAAAAAATTGTGTATTCCCTAGATGTAGTTTAAATATCTTAAAAATCGTATTTAAAAAAACTATGCACTTATATTTCTATATTTCCACACTCAATTATCATACGATATTAGTATTAAAGTGGAAATATCATTTGATTATGTAAAAACATTTCTTTTATTTAATTATTTTGTTATGATTTTGAAGTACAATAAGATGTTGGTGTTGAGCTAATAAACGCTTATCTATTGTATGAGATTGCCTGGGCTAATAATATTGTACTAACATTGATGAAATACTATTTAACTAAACATTACTTAATTTCTTTCAGAATGATACTGATTGGAATTGATTCAATACGATTAAATAATGATCGATCTGTTTATACTATTTGAGTAACTAAATTTAAACTAATCGGATGCAATCAAATTTCTATTAAGTAGAATAAAATTTAAATAAATGTATCCAGAAGGGTTATCGCAATTGCTTTTGTAATAATAATGAAATAAATTTACAATCAGTATTTTCTTATCAATGTAGCTAGTGGACATCCGCCGTATAATTTTTAATCAGTACAATAGTAAATGACTCATGATACACTTGAGTACACTTTGAAAGGAATCATTATAATTTAAAATGAGTTGAAAATTGCAGTCCCACACACTTTTGCTTATTTTATAATAAATTGTTTATTTATAACTATGTTGTTGCAAGTCCGTATGTTTCCTTACAGGGTGTTTAACGAAACATATTATAACTTATGTGTCAAGTGAGCTGTATATTAAAAATATACTATTGTTTGCTATTTTTCATGCTTTACATGGGGATGTAAGTGATCTATAATGTCAGCATACACTGTGAGAAATATTGATATGTATAATGAAAAATGGGCAAGTGCTTTCCGGCAAAAAGAAAAGTTTTTGAAATAATATGAGTCATTTTTGCAAACAGATTTTTACGTGTCCTTTGATGACCCAACCAATAAGGTTGAGCATAATGCAAACAGTAAAGTATCTCTGATAAATGTAACAGGTCGCCCTCGTTTGGCATTTGAAGAGAGATCAACCAGAACCAAAAAAAAGGAGAACTAGTGAGCTTGCTTCTACTTGTAGAGAAGAGTTTTTATCCGAAGCACTAGCAAAAAGAAAAGCCATGTTTGGTAGTACATCTGATACAAATTAGTTGCTTTCACGTGAACATGCAGTTAATGACAACAGAGTATCAGCTATGTACGTGGACCTGCATCTTTCTAAGAGAAAATACGAAAAACTTTAAGAGCATAATGCAATCTTACATCCTACAACAACGTATCCAGACTATCGTGGAATAGTAGATTTGAAAAAGAAATGCTACCCACAAAACAGTAAAGTCAATGAGGTAGGAGTGACTGTGCACCTTTTTTCACAACTAGAACATATAATTACAAGAATACTTTCGCAAACGGGATCTGATCAACTCGCTTCAATTACCGATAAAAAATTGTGATTGCTTAAAAAATGGGGCTTAGATGGAGCATCAGGCCAGCAAACAACTCGACAACAATGGCGTTCAAATTTATATACTTCAGTAGAACAGTCATTTACATCGACAATAACGTTGTCTGAGGATGAAGAAGAATTAGAAGAGGTCAAGTGTAAATGTGGTAGATTAAATGTTAAAACTAGTATGGATTCTACGAGGACTAAAGACTCTTCAGTTTTTTTCATCTCGTTTATTTCGTTGCAGCTTAGAGCTAATAACGCTATTACATGGAATAATAAGAAGCCGAATTCTGCTAATTCTTGTTCTCCTTTAAAGTTTATTTACACAGAAGAAAACGATGAAAGTACTATGAAAGAATACCGTTATTATTCGAATCTTCTTGCAAAAGTAAAAAATTATATCATTTCTTACAATGGCCTTTCTTATGAAGTTCAATTCGATATCAATGGATGGAAAAGTGTGCAACGTACTTTGTGGTCAGAGGTCGTCGACGAGTTGCAATATTTGTCGGGTTGGACCCAAATTTATGAATTATATAGATTACATTTTAAAATGTGAGTGTAATACCCATTTTTATCAATTTCGGTTATTAACATTACATTGTTGGATTCGCTGCATAAAGTATTTTATACATATCGATTACAACATGGAATTCAAAACAGGTTCTGCTAGATCGACAGAAGACAAAAAATCTGAGAAAAAAAGGAAAAAAACGACTCAGCAAAAACTTTAAAAACTTGGGACTACAGTTAATATTGTGAAACAAGGTACGGGAACAACAACCACGGGAAACGTGGCACGCGAATTTTTCTGGAAACCAACAGATGTTTCAAAACATACTGGGTTAGACGAGGATTTATTACCACGATTTTACAATATTTTGCAAGTAGTGACTTCGGGAAAAAAAATTAATTATAGCAAATTTAAAATCCATGCCCTTGAAACGGCAAGAAAATGCGTTGAAATTTATCCATAGTATACCATGCCTCCGTCAGTTCATAAACTGCTGATTCACGGTCCGCAAATAGTTAAAATATTTAAAGATGTTCCAATTGGATGTTACTCAGAAGAACCTCAGGAGTCGAGTAATAAGGTAATTAGAAAAGATAGAAGTGATCATAGTAGAATGTGCAATCGTAAAAAAACAGATAAAGATACTATGCATTATCTTCTAGTCAATTCCGATCTAGTTATAAATTCTTGGAGAATCATCAAAGATAGAGACGAGATTTGTTTAACGGAAGGTGCTGAAGATTTACTGCATGAAGTTTAAATCTTATAAGTGGTTTTATTAAGTTGTTATGTTATACTAATAAATATTATTATTCAAATATAATACCAATTTTTCTCGTGAATGAATATTAAAATATTTTCTCAAAGTAAGCGCATCAAATATTTTTTCATAACACTGATATTACTTTGATAATGGTGTTAGCGAAATTTAAAAAAAATTTGTTTGGTATGTAAAGGATACAATTCATACATACTTATTTTCTATTCCGCTGACTACTAATAATGAGCTGTTGTTTAAGTGCTGTCAGTATAAATATACATTTCTTTATAGTCAATTAAAGCTGTTGATAGAGGCAGAAATGGGTACAAATTTCGCGCGGGGCAAGACTTTTGTCCAAAAAAAGGCCATTTTGTCCCACTGTGCGCTTGATCGCTTACAGTATTAGAAGCTCTCAACAGACAAAATCAGGGTTCCAGGGATTTTCCTATTCATGTAGTTTTAAAACAACCATACGTTGGAATAGCAAAGGACAAGCAAAAACCTTAAAATGCTGAGCTACTAAGATCAACTCAGGTCTAGCAATTCCTCAATTCTCAGTTAATGAAATAGGAATCTTTTACTCCTAGACCCAAATTGCTAGCTACTATTCCATCTGTAAGTACATATGAAAAGGAAATCGAACCAGTCACTTTAGAAACAGATCAAACGAATGTTTCCAAGTTGAAACTTGTTGTCCTTGTTGACAAAAAAGACAAGACAAGATTTGAAAGATAATCGAGATGTTTATTTAAAGTGGAATGTGTGTCTTATCTGCCTAGGCTTTAGTGTACAAGCTTTAATTGATTCATGCGGGCAATAGTCGTTGCTTCCTAAATCACAAGGCTAGTTGTAATGATCAATTCTGCAGAAGGTTAGTGTTTCGTTGAGAGTTGTCAGAGGTTATGTGGTAGCGGTAGCCATTTCATCTGTCAAATTTAATTTCAAGCATCATTTTTTATTTGAGTTGTCTCAAAAATTTACAGCATCATCCGTCAACCATGTGTATTATTATCAACCTTTTACTCTTTGCTTAATCCTAGACATTGACCATTTGGTAGCATTTGAGTTAGTTGATCGCAACTACTTAATCAATCACTCTGTTGACCTATTACTAGATTTTTTGGTTCACGCTAAAATCATCCAATGCTCGATATTTAAAGGTGACCAAACTAGTCCCATCTCTTTATAGTCTTTATTGAGTTGGCTTCTGTCCATACCCATAGATGGTCAAGCCTACTTCCATGTGAATCAATTAAATACGTTGCACATTAGTAGAGAATCTGTGCTATCTGAACTTTTGCAAAAGTTTTGGAGAATCGAGGAACTTCTTTAAAAATCCACGCTTCTCATTACTAAAAAGCCTGACTGCAAACCAATTCCTTGTGAAAACTATTACACAGATTTTTCAGGGTGCTTTGTACTCAGGCTTCTCTTTAAAAACTTTTGACAGAATTTGCATCAAATAATGGCTTAATCACTTCACATAACTAAAGCTATGTAAGCCAGTATTATTGGTGTTTAAAGCTATGTACTATACAATGAAGTTACGTACTGAATCCAATAAAAAATGGTGTAAGTGCTACGGTAACTTTTGCAAGAATATGTTGATTTACAACACATGATCCCTGCTAACCTAGACTTAAATCAAATAACATAGCCTGCAATTAATAAGCAATATTTCTTAACTTTTGTCATTAAACCGGGAAAAATCTACTGACACGCCTGTTTGATATCATCATAAAAAGGCGTAAGTGTGAATTTAAACTTTCTGTTGATGCCGAAAAAGTGTCTAGGAAATTCCTAGTTCATTGATTCGATCAACTATTCGAAGCCATTCTTTTGCACATAAGTCCTTACGAGACCCAAGAAACGTCTCATCTTACAACAGTAATTTATAGCTTTGTGTGCTCCCCTTTGTTGCTTCTAGAGTTTTTGGATAAATCGCATCGATAAATACAAATAATTCACCTGTAAGGGTTAAAATCTCGAACACGTAAGCATACATGGATGATTTTTTTTAGGACATAATTCCGTGCCACAATTACAAGTAAATATTATTGAATTGATAAATATCACTGAATCAGACCGTTTTTTATTATAAAAATGATCAAGTTATTCTGCTTAATTATCAGAGGCTTTTTTTTTTGTTGAATTCCGTTCCATTAGTGCTTTGGATTTATCAAAGGAAAGAAGTCTGCTTGTGCGTTTGGCTTAAAATTAAGACGTTACTCTGATGAATTTAACTTTCAAGCCAATTTT
Organism: Copidosoma aretas; assembly: GCA_030522625.1. Classification (NCBI taxonomy): domain Eukaryota; kingdom Metazoa; phylum Arthropoda; class Insecta; order Hymenoptera; family Encyrtidae; genus Copidosoma; species Copidosoma aretas. The sequence continues at coordinate 5,059 of JAPYYV010007887.1, read as the reverse complement.
GTAAATAATACGCAAACTTTTACTAAACGTACGCTATAAGCACAGTTTGCTCGTCTCTTTAATCTATAAGGGTTGTGTTCTCCTACTATTATTCAAGCAAAAATAATTATGTAACAGTTATAGTTGGTAAAATTATCCTTGGTAAGATATGCTTTTTTCTGAAATACTTAATAGATGAATCACAAGCCAAGCTTCAGCCTTCGGCCAGATAAAATTCCTCACTGCAATAAGTTCTGTAGAAGTCTTTGAAAAGCCGAAATATAGGGCTTTCATGCTTGTGATCAGGCTTATGCTGCAGCGCTATATGCAGAATGTTGTTTTCGTAATTCTTCAAGTGTCAAAAACCAGACTCGTACCCATAAAAACCACGAGCATTTCACGTTAAGAGTCGTGTGCTGCTCATCTATTAGCTAAATTAGCGAGTCCTCCTGTAACTGTGATTTATTTAGATAAGTCAGAGGCTTATCGTTGAATTCAGTACCCTCTCACGGGTCTTTTTTATAGCAAATCGTCGCTCTAACATATTTACCTTGCTTTCTTCCGCCAGTGAGCATAATGTCGCTACCAAAAGAGACACAGTCAACGTGGCTTTGCGAGCCGTCACCCACGCATAATTATTTGATGAGCATCAGCGGTTTATTCGGCCAGAATTTTGACAGTCCTTTGAAATCGAATATCTCGTACTTAAGGCACAAGAACTTACCGTAGCAGAGTTAAAGCTATGCAGACAACTAAATTTATGCCTAGGGACTTATAACTTCCCTACAGCAATTCTCAGATTCCCTTGTACTTTATCTTTATAAATTATAAAATAAAAGTAGTAGGACATCGACTTGTATTACTATGTCAAACTACTCGACCGCTCTAATATTAAGAACTAGAAGTTCACGATTCTGAAACTTACATAACTTTTTTCGAATACACCTACCGGTCTGCATATTTTGGAATTTGACAGCGATTGTAATTTTTGTATGAGATATTATCAAAAATTTCATAACTTTAAGAAGTATAAAGTACTTACGAAAACCTCTCGAAACAAAGATTAAGGGTCTGATTTAGTAAAGTTTAATAGCTCTCCTACAAAAGTTTGGCCTATAATTCAAGATGGTTTGATTAAATTAGGCAGTCCATAGAGTAATTCTTTGATAGATAAAGCTTTTTAATACCCCTTTACTTATGCAACTAAAGATCATCTGTTTGTATTAAATAAGCTGAAGATTACTCGGCACAGGCTTTCATTGCTGCGTCTCATAGAGTCACTAGTCGAAGAGGTGCTAGTACAGACCTTTTTAGTGATAAAGTAAGGTCACTAATTCTGTTAGTGCTTTATAGTAGGTTTAATATGAGCATGTCTAATTTTTATCATCAAGTAAAATGGCCTTTTAGTGTCTAAATCAAGGAATTAATCGGCACTTTAACCCTTCCACAGCCCCGCATTTTTGGGAGCTTGTGAATGGCTGCAGCTAAATCCCCCAAATTCAATCATAAAATATTGATCGAAGATCAGGTTTCGACGGAGTTTTTAATCTAAGTATATAGAATCAAGGCATGTCTTAGCTCCCGTTCACTACAACGTCTATCAGACAAGCCTCAAGATTTAAAAATTGTAACCTTAGCCCACCATCTACCGTGTACTAAAGTTGCTCGTCGATCACAAATATCTTTAGCCGCATCAGCGCTAAAAATTAATATTTTAGACTTTGAAATATTTCTTGAAACGTTGGAAAACCGAATATGTAAGCACCATGCAGGCTTGTCAGAAATGATTTATAACAGCAAAATCTATCCTAGTTGATAATCTAGTAATCAGCGTGCAATAGAATAACTTACCAGGTCATTAGCTTTTAGATAGAGTCTTTAAACCTTTTAAAATCTCTGGTACCTAAGTAAAAGTTGTCAAAGAACGAGCTACTGCCGGTACTCTCACTAGTTCTGTGAGTAAGCTCGTATTGTTGGTACGGGACATTAAAACTTTTCAAAATTAATCAGAAATATAAGTTACTTTATAGTTATCAGCATAATACTCCTTATTTCTTTTTCTGCAGTGAATTTATAATCTGACTCCACTTATTTGTGAAAGGGACAGTAGTCTTTTATTTTCTTTAAAATCATTCTCTATCCTTTTTAATATCCGTACACAAGTTGAGTTTACAATAAAAAGAATTAATATTGCGATTATTTAAACTGAAAATAACTAATTCACATAACGCTAATCATTTAAAATTCTTACTTATTATTAGCAAAAGAAAAAGAATTTATACATTACTGATTTAATTGTTTCTTGTAAAGATTTTACCATCCTATTATAACACTCTTCCTTGTGTTACAACTACTTAAACTTGATTTTCCCTTAAAGTATTCATCTTTTACAATGAATTCTATTACAAAATTGATACAACATAGTTAGATCAATCATCATTATGTTTTACACAGTAGCAAGTGCGAATTACTTTTAAGATTGACATTATATTTAAAGTTATAACGTACAGATAATATTTTTACTTTAAAGCTTTGCTGTGTGGTCACCAACGTACTTATATATTTAAATGATCCCTTATATTTTTCTAAGCTAATTACCGGTACCCCTGTGTTTAGTTAATTGCTTGTTCCTGCATATCTCTCTATCATCTATCGAAAATATATTTCTGACTAATAATTTTTTATTTCCTGCTCATATCGATGCCTCATTACATATCAATATGTACTATATAATATCCTGTCTTTCATTACAGCATTTACCGTCTATCATTTAAATTCATTTATCTTTAGCCCTTACAATTTTTAACACGTTTTATTAACTTTTTACTGTTCATAACCCTTTTAGTATATTTCTTAATTCAATCATGCAAATGATAGGCAGATTTTCAAAACACATTTACATGATTCCGCCGTCTCCTGGGTTTTTTCCGTTTTTTTTTGACCTAGGTCATATTGTAATTCAATAGTCTATATATTCTTATTAGAATATTTAAAGACTGCCTTTGATTCCTGTATTCCTTTTCTCGTTTTCTGTCAAACATAACTTATTTTTGTCTCCTAAAAATATATTAATATAATTCTCTTATGCCTCTTTTCTTATACCAATCGCCCGTTTTTTTTTTTACTTTAATTTTCCCGACACTTTCCAAAACTCATTAAAATACGTGCTCTTCGTCATTTTTCTTAGATTGTCATTAGCTTATCTGAATTATCCTCTCATGCATTTTTTTAACTCAATTACTTAATTTCTATACTTTTTTTTTGACCATTGTGTAAGGTTAGATATTTTTTCTTTCTGCTAAATGGTTCTAAAATTCTGTTAATGACATTTGGTAAACCGTCATACTTTTAGTTATTATTTATTCTAACTTCGTTAATTTATTTGATCTCAATATTTCTTTTCCATCTCTATTTGCCTATATAATACTCACATTATTGACTTTCTTTCCATAATATTATTTATATATAATCTTCTGCTCTTATATCTTACTTTTTTTCTTGTATAATATAACCTGCGATTTTAAAGGTCATCAGTAGATGATCAGACTTACCTTTAGTTACCACTTTCAAAGACTGATCACTCCTCTTCTTATTCATTAGTTATTTACGCGTCTCAATCTCTCTTGTATACGCATTCTTCATCACGAATACTAAGGTTCAGAACTAGTCAACAGTTTCTCGACTTTACTAGTAGATCTTTTTCCTCTTACCTTCGTAGGCTACAAGCATAAGTGTCTTTTTCTATTTGTTCCCATTCATCTATTTTACATCTGACTTTTTCTTTTACTTTTAGTTTAAGATTTTTTATTTTTCTGTAGTACTATCTACTTCTAAAAGATCATACGAAGCAAAAGATGGGGTTAAGATGCTTAAAAAAATTCACAATATCAAACCAACAAAATATCTTACTGTTCCATAAATCAAATGATTTCAATTAAATAAAATAATCTTTTTAACTTTGTGGAATCCTTAATGAATTGACTAAGCTCCAGAGTTTTTCAAGATTCTTAAGGCATGATGAGCAGACTAAAAATAATGATCTATAACGATAATGGAAATATTATTAAGAAGTAATGGATTTTTAGTATTATAAAAATATACAACATAGTAATTTACTCATCACAAATACTTGTTTGCAAGAAAAAATGACAGATCTTACACTCGGAATTCAAATAAAGTGAACGATAACAACTTCTCTAATGAACTCAGAACAAGTTAACAGTGAACTTCTTAAGTTGGATATAATCAAAGTAACAATTCATATGAGAATCAAAAAAATGTTTCTGAATGATGATGTTCCTTTTTGGAGTAAAAAAGTTACAATTTAAAATATAGTTACTTTTGGAAAAAATAGTTGAAAACATTTTTCATAAAAAATAAAAAAACAAACAAATAGAGGGGAAACTATAGTGGAGATATAAGGAATTAAGGGAGGTATAGAAACCGTAATTGAATTAAGAATATTGTATCGTCAGAGCTAATAAAGAAGTAGTAAGGAGATCTGACCCAATTATAATTGGTTAAGAATCACGAAAAATGAATAAAAAAGTACGTTTTTGAGAGAAATGTGGATAAAGAGGGTAAAGAGGAAGGTCAAGGGAGAGAAGGATTATAAACTGCTGGGGAACGAGGCATGCAGCGCGGCACCAAGGAAAGCTAACCCAACATAAAGTTGGGTTGAAAATCATAATTTAATAAGTATGTAACTGCGTCATTTAAGGAGTAGAGGAGAAAGAGGTGAGAGGGAATCGTGCGGAAGCAGGTAGGGGGGTGGGGGTGGAGGGACTGCGTCCTATGTTTGTTCATAAAACTATACAGTACAGGTAGATACATTTACGAGCTTTTAAAGTTACCATTTAATTCTCACATTTTAAGTTTAACCGTTACAGTTTGTTGTATTATACCTAATTGCACAACATAATGCGTTTTTTTCGGAAAGTGTGATTATATGTTTTGAGAAATATAATAGTTATTAGTTTATTTATCTAAAGTGTTTTATGTGGATGTAATTTACTTTTCTTACCTAGGGCCCAAAGTGCAGCAGAGCCTTTTCGCCCTCTGGCCGCACTTTGGGCCCTTG
>JAPYYV010007886.1:0-13049 GCA_030522625.1 Copidosoma aretas | reverse complement strand
TCATGTTTTTTCCCTTTTCAAATGGAGAATGCTTGATTTCCTCTTTTGAAAAGAGTAAAAATAGGAATTTACTACTTTGAAAAGAGTAAATCAATGAAAATACTCTTTTCACCTCCAATTTTTACTCTTTTAACGTGAGAGTGTAGTTGATGCGTTTTATCCCATTGACATACTTATATTTATTGTTATAATAAATGGTTCAGAAGGTTTCATTTTAATATGTTTTTATTACTTCTTACATCTTCACTGTACTGTGAGCACTAACATACCGACAAAACGTGTGAAATTCAGTGAACTTTATAATGGCTAAGTTCGAATTCGGCAGCTCAGCTCTGGCCGCATTTTATTAAGGTGGTTTCGGCGTTTGGTGCCGTATCAATCGAGGGGCTTCGAGAGGTATATACTCGTGCATAATGTGATAAATTTTCTCCTTTTTTTTAACAATTATCTTCCTTAACCTTATCTCTAAAGAACACAGTGGACACTGCTTAAAAAAAACTGTAAATTATTTATTAAAAGGAAAATATAAGTTTGATATTATCATCTGAGCGAGCGCAGAAGACAACAGATTACTTTCTTCTCAATTTACTCAAAATGTAAGTCGTCAACTTACCATTTTGATGATTCCAATATAATAAGCGAAAAAAAGCTACAAGTTCGTCTTTGATTCATAAAAATTTAGCAGCTCATTTTTTAGCATAAATAATAGTAATGTGAAGTTCTATAAGACATAGTGTTAAAATAATCATTTCTTAAACTTGATTTACTCAAAATGAAAGTCGTTAACTGTGCTATTCCTTTTTTCTATGTAATCTAGGATCAATAAATAACAATATCGCCAATTTTCAGAATATGCCAGCATGCAGATAAAAAACGCCGAAGCCATTTTTAGTCTGGTTCTCCGCTGGGCTTTCACAATCAAACTTCCACAAGTATTTAACACTCAACATAAATCAACTCCATGTTTCAACAAACCTCCTTAAATTTTTACCTTAAAAATGATCAAACGATTCTAAATGATTTTTTAAATTTTTCAAATTTGTTATGTACTACAGCTTTTGTTAAAACATCTGCTATATTACTTTCTGAATCTGATTATCTAATTTTTATAATCCCTTGTTTATAACATGTTCATAAAATGATAGTGTATTCTATGTACTTTGAATTTTCAGCTATATTTCCAAACTTAGCTAACGCAATAAGTTCAGTGTTATCTTAATAAATATTAACCGAATTATCAATATTAACTTTGAAATCTTTCAATACATTTTTTATAACTTTAATTTTACTGATTCTGATAAAGCTACATATTCTGCAGCTGTTGTCGATTTTGTGTCACCACTCTGTTTTATAAATTTCCAGTAAACAAAATTTCTAAATATGCTGATGATGTATCCAGTCGTGGATTTTGTATCATTTTTGTCTCCAGCCCAGTGAGCATCAACAAAAACAATTTATTACATCAGCGTTTAAATTTCTTTTGTTAGTTTATCTTAGATTTTTTGTCAAGTATAAGTATTTTTTAATTCTCCGCGCATATTTATAGTGAGTTTTATTATGACTATTTTGAAATCTACCTTGTTTACACTATAACTCACATCTAGTCTTGTACCTTTACCGATGTACAATAATGCTTCAATTACATTTCTATATTTGGAATCACTTGATGCTTGGTGTGTGGGTTCTAAAACTAAAGTTTGATTCATTGGTCTACAACAAAGTTTCGGTTTCACAAAGTTATATTTCCTGGCCAATGACTCAATATATTTAATTTGGTTCAGTGTAATTTCACCTTGCTTATAATTATATTTAATATTTACACCTATATACATATTAACTTCCACCGAGTCCTTCATCATCCATTCTTGTCTTTTTTTTTCCACTAATCGATTAATTATATCTGCAAATAATATAAAACAAATGATATCATAGTCATCATGTTTTGTATACTAATAAAATCACTTTAACTTCTTTAAAAGTTCAGTTTCCTCATAAAAACATTATATACCAAGCTCTCGGGCTTTTTCTCACGCCATACAATGCTTATTCTAATGAATAAACTCAATCTGTCTCATCATCATAGCCAAGTTTCACAACACTTCTGATTTTTCGTAACCATTTAAAAATGCTGTTTCTACATCCATTTGTAAAATCATTAATTTATTTCGACCACAATAATAGAATAATAATTTCAGAGTTTCAATTCTAGCTAGTGGTGAGTATAAATCTTCAGTACTTTAGCTTGCCGATAAACTCTTACAATATGTCTTACTTTTTTTCGACTATCAAATTTATTTGTAAATACCCATTTTAAAACTAACATTTTTTCATAACAAAAAATGTTTTATGTAAAAAAAACATATCGTATGTTCGTACCATTGTTTTTAAGAAAAGAGGACTACCGGACTTTAATTGATAATGCACCCATAAAAAAATGGTCATCCAGAATAAAGAAGAAGAAACAATGTTATAGGTAAAAATGTATAAAAAACCAAGTAATAAAAAAGATATTTTAGTTGACAAATTAATGGTCGTATCGTACAATAAATTTTCATTAACTCAATATAAATTTCATATGAACGTAGAATACTGTGCATCAATACAAAGTATAAAACATATTTACGACTATATTTACAAAGGCAACGATGGGGCCATTTGTAAAATACAGAAAGAATTAAATTAATGATAAAAAATCGAATGATAAAATCTATGATAAAGGTAAACAATACTTCTATGCACGATATTTGAACCGGGCAAGTATTTATCACATATTTTTTTCAATTTTTCTTTTACATCAGAGAGTTTTGCTTTCTTATAGAGAGAGCTTTCGAGCTTTGTATCAGTCATATCTTAAAAACATTACGACCGATTTTAATAATACAGTTTATTGATGTCAAAGAATCGTTTTTTTACTATATTTGGGGTAAAAAATTTTTTTACTTGATTTTCTAAATGAATATATCGTATGAAGCGTTAAAAAACCTTTGTTCTCCATTTTCAAGAATTTTTTTAATTCATTTCTCTTTTTTTTATTAAAGAAAATCCACAATTTGTTTCTTGAATAAGTCATATCTCAGAAACCCTTCGAGTGACTTCGATGATCCAACGTTTCATACCGTATCAAGGTTGTTGTATCGATTTTTGAGGCTGAAAAACATTTTTTTATGTTTTTGTAGTAAAAAAATTTTATTTGATTTCGTAAATAGTTATATTCTATAGATAATCAGATAGCTTTATATAATTTAATCATATTTTTGCTAGAAGATTGTTATTTGAGGTACATTGATTGCAGTAATATGTTTAAATAATTAATTCGATTGTTTTTAATTCAAAAAAATTTGACCAACATTATTTGTAATATTCGGATAAAAATTATGATCTTATTTTAAAATAATTCTACATCATAGAGCAAGAAAATAGCTTCTTTTAACATTTTTATTGATAATAATATTTTTTTTTTTTTTTTTTGTTAAGTAATTGCAGAAGAATGTTGTTAAGAAAGCTTCGTGATAATTTATTATAGCAGTTTTTTACATTTACCACGTATTATGTTTACTATGAAAAGTGGGGGTGGGGTTGCAAAATATTACTACAGTTTACGTGGGAAGGTGAACGAGATAAAATAAAGAAAAAAAGTTTTTACGTAAATTGTGCACTGCCCCTCCAAGAATATCCTATCTGCGGTAGATAAAGTTCTGTGATTAATTCACTAATACCTTAAAAATAGACAAAAAATTATTAAAAAAAAAAAAAAATTTCTAAATCTATTATTAATTAAAAAACCCAACTTACATAGTGGTTCAAGTAAAATAAAATAGATAATATTTATAAAATTTAAAGTACGTCAAAATTCTGGAATATTATATTTTCAATAAGTTTACTAAAGATTAGGATAAAAAACAACGTTTTAGGAAACATAATATAATTGGTAGACTAAATGATGCTGCCTCTACAGATCAAGAAGACATTTTTTTTAGGGTTGATGTAATATAATATAGGGCTGTATGTCTTTTAAAGAAAACACATGAAGACAAAATAAATACTACTTTTAAGGAAAGGGCAATAAGTATGTGTTTGATTTAAAACGATTTACAAACTTTTCAAATTCTCGAAGAAGCTAGCATTATTATAGTACCGTAATAGTTAAGAAAATTTTTAAGACGGTTTTTACTTGCAGAAAATATTCCAGCTGATAAAATATTGGAACAGTACATGAGTAAATTGACGAATGTCTTCTGTTCAGATAAAATGCACTAAGAGAATGCCACCTTGGATATATGGTTCACCGTTTACCGGACAGTGCATTAGATGTTTGGCTCGTACTGCAAGACAGTATGCAAAGTCAATCGCGAAAGTTCGGACAATGCGCACAGAGCAGATCGGACATTACACTTACCGCTTAGTCTAGTGCGCTGGTATGCACTGCCTTAAAGCCGAGCTGGGCTCTTTATGCCGTTTAGATAGCGATTTCTAATAATATCACAGTAATGAACTTAAGTGCACTTTACTTTACTTTTGAGTCGCACAAATATTCAAGTCATTCGCGAACTTTTACGCTATTCCATCTAGTTAGAAAGAAATTATTAAATATATTAAATATATTTTTGGGCCTTAGCTTGCGCTAAATAGCCCAGGCATTTTACTTGGTCGGCCGGGAAACTATGCAAGCACTTAGTTAATGTGGGTGCAGGTGTGTTCGGCCTGTGGAGAGGCTTTTACCCAACACTCTCGTGCTCGTTCAGTAAAGTGCGGGTGTGTTTAGCCTCCGGAGAGACGTTGACCCAACACTCTTGTTGATTCTTGGCGGAGTGCGGGTGTATTCGGCCTATGGAGAGGCTTCGACCCATTACTCTTGTTGTCTCCTTTAATAGCGAGAAATATGGATAGGAGTTGGCAATTGGCGACGGGAGATGAGTGGTTAAAAGATCTCCCTTTTTACTTATTTTTATATATTTTTTTTTTAAGGACTTGGTACACGTGAGTACCGGAAAAGAGAGACTCATCGTCGCGGCGGAGACGTTAGAAGGTCCTGACTCTGACCGTGGTTGGTCAGAGGTGGACGTTGAAGACTCTGGTTGTGGTGAACCGGAGATGATTTATAAGGAGATACTGGCTGGCGGCAGTGCAGGTCTGGCTTTTATAGCCCAAAATCTCTCTTCCCCAAATTTTCCCACCTTGACGGTTAAGGGCTCCGGGGGAAGTTCCATGATAGTAGCGGAGGAAAACGTCGTCGAATAAAGTTGCGAATTTTTCGAGGCCCGCCTTTGCAAAATTTCCTCCGCTACTCGATCTCGAGCGCGTCATCTCTCGGGGCTCCAAATCTCGGAAACCCTTCCTCCGGACCTCCTATGCCAGAAAGAGGGGTAGGGGGCTGGCCCGTCCTCCACTTCTGTCTCTCTTTAGAACTTCTAAAAGTGACTTCTAAAGTTTCTTACAACTAGATATCAATAATAATAAGGCGCTTGGACCGATAATTAGTAGTAAATATTATTTTTACCGCAATAAACCAATTTCAGCAAAGCTTTAATGGAAAAAATCGCACATTTGTCGCTTAGTTACATGTCTCATACTGGAAAATTATCGAAAGTTATTAACTTAAATAGCGGTTCGGCGGGTTGTAGCCAGTAAAGGTAAAACTAGTATAATGAACAATATTGAGACAGTTTTAACAATTATTTAAAAAGACGGACACCGACTTGGCTAAAGTGAAAAACGAAATTATAAAAGATTTTGTAAAGTAACAGTTTCCGACGTTACACTCCCTTCCTTAAACTGCTACTAGGGCTTTTAATAGAGAACTGGTAACAGTACGCTGAGTGATTACGTTTCTTGCGTTGAACTCGTGTTTTTCTGCAAATAACTATTTTAGTCGTACGTGTTGTTATTTAGTATCTTAGGCTCGAAACGCTACATTTTAGAAAAAGTGTGGAGTATGGAGCATGGGACATGGAATAGGTTATTGTACTCTCCGTGGATACTTTACATTAAATTATATTAATAACGAACTTAATGCTAATAGCTTACAATAATTTGATCATGTAATATTTATATTGGCTTCAGTTAACCCCGACGAAGCGATTATCTACGTTCTTCTCAGATGATTCCGGGGCGACGGGGGCAACTCCTCTTTCGTGTTCGTGCATTAGCCGTAGTTTAGTGATGTCGTGTCTTCTTCTCGCAATCGGGTGGTGCGTGGCTCCGTCGCGGTTCTGGGGTGGTGGTGCTCCTCGTTTCGCTTCATCAAGAGGATCGTGAGCCGGTCCTCTTGCTAGGAATGAAAGCAGATTAGCTAAGGTGTTCCAAATTGCTCCGAATAGGTGAATAGACCATTCGTATGATTGGTGTAGTAGGTACCCATTGATGACTGCTTCTGCTACTGTTTCAACAATGTGCAGGATCATGAGGAGGGCTATGAATCCAGTGCTGGCGTTACCAAACGCCAGAAACCGGTACCACAATCGGTTCCATGTTGAAGGTACTATTTCTTCCAAGGTGTTGTCATTGAATAGTTTAAATGTCGAGGTTTGCGATCCGACAGCTGGGAATCCATGCATTTCTTTTACAATGCTATTAAGCAAGGCACATTTCTCTATGGGAAACATGATGCGTTCTCTAAGTTGATCCAAGTCTTTGTTTGTGTATATCCTGCTCGTCGCGAGATTCGCTGGTTTTGTTCCATGTGGCGTTCGACATCGGTCGCAGGGCTCCAAGAGGTTGTACTTCGACGGGTACTCCTAATACTTGAAACCACTTGCCATCTATCTTGTAGGGGGGTGGGAATACTGCATCACAGGTGACTTGAATTCCGTGGGACTACAGAATGTGTGTTTTTGGTGTTGAGAACATTGTGATTCCGTTGTTATCTACGGGTAGTTCGGCGTAACATTCTTCAGTTTGAGCTAAGATGATTTCGACTGGGATGCACTAAATTGTTTGAATAGCTTCCCCAGTTACGATAGCCATGAACCCTGGGCCTTTCATTACATTGTACGTGAATAGGTCTGGCGATCGCTCAGCTATAGCTAGGTAGTTTCCAGCACTAAACACTGCACCCTGCAGCGTTTCATCATATTTCCATACAGAGATTTTACTTGGGACCTGATATGTCGTTCTACGTATATGAATTTTGAGTTAATATACGAGAACAGATCTAGAGACGAGAAGTATATCTTCAGCGTTCCTGCGGATGTTAGAAGCAAATGTTTTTCCTTTCTCAGTTTCAAAGATCAAAAATCTAGGATATTCGGTTGCTAATCCGTGTAACCGCAAACGGCTTCCTCTGATTTTACGGCTAGGGCAAACGTTACATCGTTCGACTGGAACATATAGACAACCTGTTCGTCCCTGTCTTCTATGTAATAGAGTCGGTCTGCTAAACCTTCGAACAAGATGTCATATTGCTCAATTTTACATGAGGATTGGGGACGGGTGACTCAAAATGCGTAGCTGCCATCGTGGTCTTGGCACTGTTGGCACTAAACGCGCACTTAGCTCCTTATGGTAGGAACAGTAAGTCTTGGTCTAAGTTGACCCGGATAGTGAATGTGTAGATGCCTATATCGATTTCTCCTACGTCGGTGATATCGTCCCTGGATCAGTGGCGGTCCGAATAATGGGTTCCACTACATCTGCCCTCAGAGGTTGCTTTACCAGCGAACGTCGTTGGTATGGTACTGGTGTGGTTTACCTCGAGACCTTGAAACTTTTGTTCTCTACGCGCATACATTCCGTGAAAAACCATCATGTCACAGTCTTTCTCGGAGACTCGATCTATATAGCTGGCTACTCCATTGTGAACAATAGAGCCATTCAATAATGTGCCACAATAGGTGATCGTTCTATCGATCCTAACTCTGCATTTTAGTACGAGGACGTGCACGAGTTCGCTCGTCTGCAGCAGTTGTATGTACCACTGAGTCGAGTTAATTGTGTTGGTCAGGATGTCGCATGCCTCTACTTCAAGCAGTTGTAAGGTCGTTATGTTAACTGTCTTGGCGCCGCAGTCGTAACATATCCGTCCAAACGCGGCATGGACCATGATCAACAACACTATGGCGTGAATCGTCATCTTCAGGGTTCCTGAAATCAAAATAAGTACGCGTTATTCATCGCTTGATTCGCTGTGATGGTTCAGGGTTGGTTTGGTAGGAAGGGATATGCGGGAAATTTTTAACTTATAAGCATGAACGATCTTATGTTCATTTCCGATTCGAATCTTAACATTATGGTTACTTAATAATTCTAAAATCCGATGCGGACCGGTAAAGTGGTTTAGTTTTTTTTCTTTTTTGCTCCTTTGATCAAATAGAGATAGGCCCCTATTTTAAAGAATTTTTCATTTACATTTTTATCATAATATCGTTTTGACCTATGCCTCGCTACCACTAAATTATCGTATGCTATTTTCATTATGCTATTTAACTTACCAACTAGGTTTACAATATAGTCTTGATAAGTTGGAATTCGGTCTCTTTCCTTCAGGGGTGTTGAAGATGGCAACCGTGCCAATTTGCCGAATACTACTTCATATGGCATATGCTTGGTACTTTCTTGAACGCAGGTGTCGTAGTGAAGGGTCGCCAACTCTACCCATTCGTCCCAGTTGTCGTCGCTGTCAGCGTATTGTTTTAGATATCCCCCTAAAGCGTAGTGCAACCGTTCTAAAGAACCGTTGCTTTGGAGGTGGAAGGCGGTAGTCTTCACCTTCTTGATCTTAAAACGCTTCGTGACACCCTTCATAAGAATGCTCAGGAATTTCCTCCCTGGGTCGGTTAATATAACTCTGGGTGCACCGAACACGCATATGAAACGTTTTATGAAAGCATCCGCTGTCGCAGCGGATGTTGCGTTTTTCAATGGGACTGCTAGACAAAATTTTGATAACTAGTGTTACATAGTAAGAATGTATTTGTGTCATGTTTTGGAAGGGAATAAGGGCCCCACTATATCTAGCGCGACTTTATCGAATACCGTTCCAGGTGTATCCGTTATCACCATAGGTTGTTTAGTCTTCAGTCGTACAAGCTTCTTCAACTAGCACTCTGGGCATTGTTGAATTGGCCTCTGGATATCGTCCTTCAAACTTTTTCAGTACTATTCCTGACGAATCCTGGCGAAGGTTTTCGAGATGCCTCGATGGCCTCCAATCGGTAACTTATGCATTTCGTTAAATGTGGTATCTCGATCATTGTATTCTATATATTGTAGTGTATTTCTGCAAACTATTATTTTAATCCTGTTGTCCTTAAACGCGTCATTAATTAGGATGCATACTTCTCTCCAGTCTGGATTACGAATACTTGTCGTTTTAGCTATACTGATTGTAGTTATATTTTTCTCCAGCAACTTGGTGGTTTTAATGGTTTCTAAAGGGGCCTTTTGGTACGCTGGTACCTTGTTAGCTTCTATAAGTCTCCTAGTGCCATCGTCACAAGGCTCTCCTATCGTAGAAACGAAGTATGCTACGTTGTCTAGCCTGTGTTCTATCAACTTTTTGGTTTCAACAATGCTCTTGGTTAAGTGAAAGTCATCCTGCTCATCGTCGGCGTTTACTGAATCAGCGTCAGATGATTCGACTTCGTTCACTGAGTCTTCACCTTTTTCCCTGCTTGTAGGATGTTTATTCTTGCGAGAGGTGGTACCCGTAGATACTTCCTTCCTCGGTCTCCCTCTTTTCTTCTTTACTTTTCCTTTCTCAAGATCTTATTGGTCTGAGGCGTCAATGCTGCGAGCCGGAGAGCATACAGCTTTATTCGGGCAGTGTTTACGCGGCCGTCTTCGTTTCCTTTTAGACTCTTAAGGGTTACCTTCGTTTGGGAGGATTTCTGTCGTCTCGTGTGTAATTTAGTCCTCTCTTGGGCTGTCCTGTATTGTCAACCTCCGGATTTTTTCGTGTGGCAACATACCCTCTTGTTGGGCCTTTTGCTTCCTTGTCAGGATATTGACCTGTTCAATTGGCACAGGGTTGCGAGACAGCACGTCGGCTGGTGGATTTAGGTTTCCCGGCCTATACACTATCTCGTAGTCGTATTCAGAGAGTGTGAATCTCTATTTCTGCACTCTTGTATTAAGGTCAGCGGTTTGGAACCATACAAGAGGTTGATGATCTGTTACAATTGTGAGCTTACGACAATATATATAGGGGCGAAATGTTTGAACCGTATGTAGTACTGCTAGGTCTTTCTTCTCGCAGGTGTCGTAGTGTAACTCTGGCCCTCTGAAGATGCAAGATATGTATGCGATGGGTAAGTCGCTTCCTATTTTATCTTGTGAAAGTATACCGCCTATGGCGTATCCTGATGCGTCTGTTGTGATGATGAAAGGTTCGTTCACGTTTGGAAACTGCAATATCGGTGCGGTACTCAGGGCGCGCCCCAGTGTGTGGAAGGCGTTTTCTTCGTTTTCATCCCAATGAAATGTTTCATCATTTTGAAGTAGTTTACTTAGTGGCTTGGCCAACTTGGCAATGTTGTGTACAAACCTCCAGTAGTACCCCGCAAACCCGAGAAACTGTATCACATTTTTAACACTTTTCAGTTGCGGGTACGGCTTTACCGCTTCAATTTTTCCAGGGTTGGGACTTAAGCCCTTTTCGCTTAGTATGTGTCCTTAGTACGTTACCTTCTTCTGAATTGGATTACACTTTCTGGTCTCTAACTTCCAATTAACGGTCTTCAGTCTGTCCATTACTTGTTTGAACAACTCTTCGTGTTCTTATAAGGTTTTTGCATAGATTACTATGTCGTCCATGTACACGAAGGCTCCGTTGCCTATGATACCTTCCAATGTTCTGGCCATGGCCGACTGGTACTCTATGGCCGCATTCTTAAGTCCGAAAGGCATTCTCACGAATTCGTAGTGCCTGCTTGGAGTAGAAAACGCCGTCTCATGAGCATCGTCTGGGTTCATCGGGATTTGGTGAAATCCTGATTTGCAGTCTATTACTGTATAGTATTTTGAGTATCCTACCTGGTCGAGTAGTCAGTTATGTTAGGTAGCGGGAAATTCATATGTATTGTTTTTTTGTTAAGCGGTCTGAAGTCAAGGACTACGCGCCACTTAGGTGAGCCGTCAGTGCTTTTCTTCGGCACTATCCAGAGTGCCGTGCTGTATCCAGATCGTGATTTCCTTACGACCCCCTTCTCGAGTTATTCTTGTATTTGTCACTCGACTTCAGCATTCAGAGCATGCGGCAATCAATACTGGTATGTTATCTATTGTCGGTATACAGTGAGTGGTGATATTAGTTGAAGTTAATTCATCTCCGTCAAGATAAAAACTCTCACAGTATTGTTCCAACAGCCCGGCGGCTTGCTTCTTTTTATCCCCCATTAAAGTGCTTAGATCTATCATAGATCTGAGTTTGTTAAGTCGTGACTCCTGTGTAATTTTTTTACCCGGAGCGTTGTTATTTGGATTACCGATTTGTGCACAGTAAATGTTAGCCATATTATTGTCTGTGTGCAGTATATCTAATTCTTCGAATGTCTCGTTAATGGATGTAAGATAAGGTTTCAGTTCACCGAGACTCGAAAATTCCGTAACTATTACTTCATTGCTGAGCATATCGGCAGGGGCACTTTCTTCCTCTTCATCAGTGGAGTTTAAGTTCTGCTCGCGCTCTTTTTCTTTTGCTTCGATATCGTCCACGACACTGTCGACGTTCATACCTGTGTCTCTAAGTCCAAGTGGTATTCTATTGCCTTTAATTATCATTAATTTGCACTTAAAATTCATTTTAACCTTGTTTTTCGTGAAAAAATCGGAGCCAAGGACACCTTCGAAAGGTAGTTCGGGGTCTTCTGATATTATGTGTCGATCGACCGGTAAGGTTCCAAAGTGCATTTTAGTTGAGCCAAGTATTTATTTGTGACTCTTACCGATGCTTCCGATTCGTAACGTGTCCTCTTCCCTCACTATACAGTCTGCAGAAACTGTTCCTGCCTTCACTATGCTCACTTCTGAGCTCGTATCTACTAAAAATTGCCTTTTGGGCCTTTTTATATTAAAATAAAGTAGTTCCTCATGGGTTCCACTCATATTAACGTTTAGAGTGGCACCCCCATCTCTAGACAGATTTTGTTTAAATCTTGTTACTCTTCCTGGGAATTTTAGCAACTGGTGCTCAAAGTTTATCTCGCACTGGGTGTCGACTAATAATTTCATCCCCAGGATTCCACTGTGTGGGATGGCAAACAAATCATTAACAACGTGGAATATTACTCGTTGATCAAATAATTTCAGTTCAATGGTTCAGTAAGATACAGTGGCTTCGCCCGTGATCCCGTCAAATTCCATATCGCTGGTGGTATCAATGTCTATGTCTAAAGGGACGCTTCCCAGTTTTATGATATTCTCGTAAGATCCTGAGTCCATCATAAGGCGGACGAATTTTCCTCCTAAGTGAAATTCCATGTACGGCACAAATTTGAATGTACTAGTAACATTGATTGTATGAACTCGTCGAATAGGTGGGCTTGATTGGCTAAGCGCATTTGGTCTTTAGGCGTCACCCTCGCTACGCTCGTCACGTGGGCGCCCAAGCCGTTTTCCAAGTTTTTACAATCGTTACTATGCTGCTTCTTCCTACAGTCGTTTATTGCATGACCGTGATTCTTGCAGTAAATGCAGACTCTGCATTCCTCGAACCCTCTTCTGTTCCATGTTTGACATGGCACATTTACAGTGGCAGGGGCTTGAGATCTTGCACATTCCTTTGCAACATGTCCGACAGCGTCGCACAGTTGGCATACCGCGCCTCATGACTGGCACTTATTACTAGTGTACCCCAAATTTTTACAAATTCGACAAAATGCTGGGGGCGCGGCCCGTTCTGCGCATTTCTTGGCCGTGTGAGCCAAACCATCACAGATTCGGCATCTAATTGGACACTGAGCGGAATCATGCATATTGCTGTTGCAAAAATTACACTAGACCGATTTGTGCAGTCGACAAGAGACTGCGGAATGCCCCAACTTGTCACATAGTTGACAAGTAGCTGTCTCTTGACGAATTCTATGCATCTGGCACTGATCCTCAGGGTGATCGTT
>JAPYYV010007885.1:0-16252 GCA_030522625.1 Copidosoma aretas | reverse complement strand
TGTAGGATTTATACTTTAGAAAGATGAAATAACATGATTTCATCTTTTCAAAAGAATAAACTCACAAGTTTAGTCTTTTGAAAAGTATAAAATGTATGACTCGTTCTTTTAAAAGTATATAATTGTAACTTTATTCTTTTGGAAAGTATAAATATCGAGTTTTATCCTTTAGAGCTCGAAAATTTATTCTTTCTAGCGCCAGAATTTAGTCTTTTGGTTTAGAGTGTAGGATTGGAGCTAAGCATCCAACGTTTATATGTCTTCATTTGTGCATACTCTGAAATTTGTCTGTAATAAAAAGGGTTCGGAAGTAATAATTAAAACGAAATATTATGGTATATAATATTTTTCCATTCTTTACAATGTTTGTATGAATTGTTGTATTCTAAAATGTGAAATAAGAAAGAAAGAAACCGTTAAACAATTTTTATACTGATCAAAACAATGTTCCTTGTTAGAAGCGTGAGGATGACGTTGTTGATGATAATATACGTCATAACAGAAGATCCTTTGCAATTGGTCTGTGTTCAAAATTTGATTGAAGAATGTCAGTTCATTTGAAATTACACGAACAATGTACAGTACTTAGGACACAACTATTTTAGAATCAAAATTGTGGTTGAATACTGAATAATAAATGTATGTATGTATAAAATTTTTGCTCTTATAAAAATGTATTGAATAGGATTAATTAATACATACACAATGTATTGAACAATTTCAAACTGTTGACTTACCAACACTGTTTGTACTCTTATTTCTTACTCTCGTTCTAGAAATACCAAACTTAGCAGCGAAAATTTTTATTACTTTACCACTGTGCACAGAATCAAAAGCCAATTGCGACTGATCATCGACCCACCCTCATTCTTTATTTTTATTTTATAATTACGGACCACTCTGATTACTAATATATATATAATATCACAAGACGGTCAGAAAACACAGCTACAAAAAACGTTAAGTTGGGTTAGAAAAGCGAAACTCATCTACTTGACACTAGTTGCCGTGCGCATCCTGCCCTTCTTGTTAGTGCCCCCGTCTCATATACTTTTTAATTCAATGTAACTTTTTTTAAAACGTTACATGATACAAAATAAAATTGCTATTGAAAGCTCCTCAATCAAACCATCAACCGCTACAAAATTTGAAACCATTGACTTTATTTGTTATCCAAAAAAAGACTAAGAATTTTCGACGTTGTATATGTTTTGAGACCAAATTATCTAATAATTCTCATTACTTAATGATTCCTTTATCAGGCGAAAGACTTCCAGAGGATCGTATCAAATATCAAGAAAAAATTAATTGACTGACTAAAATTAATTTATTTAATGATTCTACAGGGTGCGCAATTTACCCGTCGAACCCAACCTGCCCCCTCCCCCTTACAACCAAGGCTCCTGGCTCCGCCACACTGTATTTGCTTAGGCAGTACGCCATCGTATATGATGCAAGACTTCGGTGATTCATATATTAAATGTGAGTACATAAGCATTGATGCGCCAACTGAAATGAGAAAACAATTGATTCAGTTGACATCAGGTTTTTAAGTAACTTATATGACTGTTAAAGTTGAACCCAAAAGTTTAGACCTCTAGTCACATTACACTAAGGCTGCGGACAGTTAAAAAATTTGAGTTTTCGATTAATTTCTTAACTTACGAATATCAGAAACAAATTGACGCACCCGATAAAATTTAAAAAAATAATAAATTTAAACATTTTTCTGTGAAATACGATAAAACTACTATTAGATTTTTAAGGTTGGATTCTCTTGAATTATGTAATGTTTGCAAGTTTATAATCGGTAGCCCTTAATAGCCCTCGAGCTGACTCATAATTACTATTTACATTCTGGAAAATAATTATACCGAAAAGACAGACGTATCCTTTTGTGCTAGTAGGCTAGAGTGACTATTTGGCATACATTCCACTACTTAAAGTACTCAACATAATCTCTATAATAGTTTAAAGTTGTTCATTTTCAATTTTTTTATTTTATAATCAAATATCTCTTAAACGATAACAGATAGACCAATAATTTTTTCTGGAGCGAACTGCCAATAAAATGCAGTTTATAGTATAAATAGCAAAGAGAGTTTTGTGTGATTTTCTAACCTCAAAAAATGGTCGAAAATTGGTAAAATCTAAAAAAATATTGGTAAAAGGGACCAATAGTTACTTTAAAATATAAAAGGTATTTACTTGTGTCATATATTTTTTTACCTACTTACTTAATCATATACTTGCACAATAATAATTATTCATATTCGGTCAATATAAGGATTGGAAAAAATTAAAATTAATAAAAATTTAAATTTATATTTATATAAGATTAAAATTCAAAAATAGTTTTCAAACACGTACAACTAATAACAACGGACATAGAAGACAGACGTTAAATAATAAACCCAACGGTTCATCTCACAAGGATGTACGACAATTCTACGAGCTACAAGGACGTATGATACGAAGTGAACTTGATCATAAGAGAACGTCCTTAAATTACGTAAGGATTTCTAGGGAGTGAGGGGGTTTCGGAAATCTTATGCTTTCTTACGTGGGGGTGGGTGAGAGGCAATACGACTATTGCGTAATTATGAAAAAAAATGATTTATAGTGTCTTTTTAACGGTATAGCAACGTTTCCCGACGTAAAATCACCGGCCCAATACCTTCCGTTAATAATACTATTACAGTACAATTAAGACAAGTTTTTTTTTAATATACCCTGCTTTCATTTTTAATATTCTAACGATGATTTATCTTTGTTAATTTTCTGCTATTTATTCTGGTTTTGGAGAATTAGCAATGGCCTTAATTTCACAGATATAGTGGCTATCGTGTTCTTCATTGATGAGGCTTGCTGTTATATCCATCGATAATCACTGTATACTCTTAATCGCACATCGATATTTCCGTCTTTTTACGCGTACATCAATATTTTCAGTGTAAACAAATTATTCCTCCAGGTACACTGTCACCAAAACTTTTACTTTTATTTAAGGAATTTTCCGTGAATTTTCGACAAATTATATTACGTTATGTTCGTCCTCGATACTATCGAGAAATGTATTCAAAGAAACAAATAAACAACTTTAATTATATTCAAGTTCGTTAACATTTCTCAAAGCAGTCAGATCGGTTTATAATTGAAAAGTGTGTTGTGCTATTATCTATGGCATACTCTAAGTCACAACTGAAATTATTTTGTTTTAAATGTTTTAATTTTTTATATTCTTATTTTGACTTATTATATAATCATGATATAAATGACTTATTATAATTGACTTATTATATAATTATATTACAATAAATTTTTATTTAATCTGCATTAAAGTTAGAATTATTATAAATATTTCCTTTGTATGAATGTATAAATCTTGAAATAATATTTTAAAGTATGTACGTAAATTTCATACATTTTATTTAATTACGTAAAACGTTATGGGGAGGGGGGGGGGGGGGGGTTGGGAAAATCTTATGCTTTGTTTCGGGGGGGGGGGGGGGGGGTGGTTTGAGAAAATCTTATGCTTTCTTACGTGGGAGTAGGAGGGAGTTGCAAATTATGAAAAAAGTCCTTACGTAATTTAAGGACGTTGCCTAACTAGCTGACGATTACAAATAACTGACTGCGTCTAGCGCATCACATACCGAGTACAGTAAGCCAGCACTTACAATGACATATACACCTGGACATAAAATAACACCCAAATGCTGAGTCAACGAGACTCTTGTACAACAAAAACGTGTTATAAGCACGAGCAAATAAGGCTCTGGAACTGTAGGGACGGCTAGTTCCCAACGAACAAAAATAAAATTTATTTGTTCGTAGTTCGAATCTACGACTTCCGCCACCCATCTCGAAGTACGAACTTAACACCACCACTTGCTTAACGTAACCTTTATACAATTTTAAAGTGGTGAAATTTTTATTTTTTTATTTCATAATTTTAGATAGAAAAATCATAGTACAATGATTCATTGCGGTCAATGATTGCTATGTCTTACAGGATTTTAAAAAATCAGCCCACGTACTTTTTCTCTATTTCTAAGGTAGGAAATCAAAAAGAAAAATGAACAATATTTTTTCAAATTTTGTAATAAGTTAAGCTATTTGGCAATCAAAGTAATGAATATGCAAATGCAGCATCTACCGTTTTGCCTATTAGATTACGCTTGTACAGTCCTGTCGTCATACTGTAAGTCTACAGTGGCTGAAATAGCTCTATTTTGCATAAAATATTAAGGATTTTTCTTATTTTAGCTCAGCAACAGTAAGAAATTTTCTATTTCCATTCTCCTAAGTTGTAAATGATTTAATTTGTTATTTTTAAATAATGAATAAGAAAATTAAACTTCAAATAATTGTGAAATATTTATTTCCTCTACTTTCTTGCTTATGAAATAATAAATAAAGAGATTAGAATTAAAAACGACCGAAACTTGCGGTATAATATCATATAATAGTTTGAAATTTATAATAATACGGACGTTACCTTAAAAATTGAGAGTTTTTGTGACTTTTCGAATTTTCTTACTCACGCAAGTTTAATAAAATCGGTCTAAACTTATCGTTCATAGATGATTAGAACAAAAAAATATTATATTTTGGCCTACTATTTAGGGGGTATAATCGCACAAGGTCATAACTCAGTTTAAAATATTTTAATGATTCATACATATTGTTTTAGTCATTCTCAAAAAGGATTACTTGACTGGTTTGTCACTTGTATGTAGCCTGAAATCAGTAGTCATCCTAAATATACATTCTTCTTGGATTTTATATAAAATCCGTCCTTATTAGAAAACAATTGCTTATACATCGAGAAATGCTAAAATATGTTTATCAATGTGGAGTCAAAAAAAATATGTTGAATCCAAATAGGTATGTTATAAGTTATTTGCTAACATCGATACGGTACAAATTTTATGTCTGTGCAAATTTTGAAACAACTGCGTGGATTAAAAATAACCAACATTTAAAGTTAAAAATTAAAAAAAAACATCTTATTTAATAACTGAAATACCTATAATAGTGTATTTATATTTTACTTATACATTTTCTGCAAAAACATCTTAATACCATTTTTTCTTAGAACAGTTTAGTTCACGACAAAAAAACATATATGTGACACAAAAACATTTACGGTTACTAATGTTTAATCGCTTGTACAATCAACAGAATTCAAATAGTTATTGAGAATCATTTAAGCCTATTAGCATAAAAAAATACTGTTTTATGTTTAAAAGTAACTATAGGTCTTTTTATGTACTGATATATAAAAGGAAATTTTCGGTCTATCATTTTTCTTGGTGTGAAGTAATTTTTGGTCTTTTTATGTATCGATATAGAAATTTCTTTATAATTTACCGATTTCTCGACCATTTTCTAGAGTTAAAAAATCACTTTGATCTTCTCTTGATATTTTTTCTACAATTTGCATTACATGAGCAGTCTGCTTCAAAAAAATTATCGGTTTCACCCAAGCCTAAGCTGTGGCCAGAATCGGAGAGATTTGGTGAAGGAGTCGATAACGGTTGATTTTCGATCGAGTTGACCTGGGAAAAGTCCCCATCGGGTCATCGGCAATGGCGCTAAGCTCGTCGAATGTGGCTGTTTTTATGCTCTTGAGCATGCAGGTTATCTCTGCAAAGAGAATGTTGAGCTAGCTGATCTTAAAGATTTCCTCTAGGACCTTGTTTCTAGCGTATCCCTTTAATTGGCGTAGGAGCTGGGTAGGCTTCGAATCGGCTAAAGACTACTAGCTATAAGTACACGATAAGCTTCTTTAATCATGTTGCGTGTCCTCAAGTGGTTAAATCTGCTTCTTTTGTTATCGTTCAGTAAGATATGTTAAATAAATACTACAACGATTTAAATATGTGTATCATAATCAGAACCCAAAAAAGCACGAAAGCCATCAATCTTATCATTATATAATAAATTAATTTTTTTGTAATTATAAGTTAATTAAGATTAGTTCAATAAAACTATTATACAATTTATCATCAGAATTGAAATCAGTGGATAGAAATACCATGAACACGATCAGCTACTTCATTATATTGACGAATTATAATATTTGTTATTAATTATTAATTAACATTAGTATATTTATACAATCGATAAATTTCTCATTGGAGTTACAAGTAGCCCCCTTATAAACCATATATAAGTGTATAATATACGTAACCACAAAAAAAGACGTTTTTGAAATTTTTAACAATATACAAATCTTATAAATAAACTAAACGCAGATAAAATGAGTTTGTACATGGAAAAAATGTCTTTTTATTTACGTAAATTAGTTGATTAAAAAAAATAGTGGAATAAATCTCTTTTGAGCTTATCAGTAACATTTATAAATACAGGCAATAAAGAAAAATCGTTGAAATCATGTTTAAATCTATAAGTATCTGGAAATTAGGAATTTATTTTGTGTCTAATAAATACTCTAACAGGTCCAAAACGATACGCTATACTGATTTTGTATGTTGATTACGTAGAATACTCGTAGAATATGATTTTTTTATGTCTGTTAAGCGAATTTTAGCAAAAACTGGAAGGTTATAGAATTCTATGAGGGACATAACCAAAAAATCGGTAAGTGAGATTATTCGCTATCAATTCAGGAATCTTTACTAATTTACAGATCCTATTTTTATCAAAAACTAAGGTAAATTTTTAATTCATACCACTTTTTTTAGTTTGCTTTCACTGTTCGACGCTCAGTTCGGAAACGGCTGGACCTTGCAAGGCCGTGACGATAGCAAAGTGCTTAGGCCGATCAGACACTATCTCGTGAGTCTCGAAGATAGCCGTGATCAAACCACGCGGTGGAGACTTCGCCCAGGAACGATCCAGCTGAGGCTTGGCTATAGTCATGATAGCCGTTTGCACCGGATTTTGTTGCGCAGACTGTCTGCTCGCTAGTTACTAAACATTGCTGGAGGTGATCTCCTGGTGTGACGTTGTCGTTGGGTCTGTCAGTCGTTGCTACTTAACGAAGCTGCCTGAAGGTTCCTGCTGGATGGCTAGCGTCGTCATCGTCTGGTCAGCCGTTTTAGCCTGTCCTTGGTACTGCACAGCTAGTAGAGCCTGTTGCAGCTGTTCCTCTTCCCTTACCTGCTATCGGCAGTGTTGGGGCTCTCCACGCGGTGACAACTGCTCGTGAAAGTCCTCCAAGATCGGAAATGCTGGGATGCCTACTTTTGCGACGTGTGTGTCATCCGTGAGGTGACAGCGCGCAGGAGATGTTGAGACTTTACTCTCAAAACATGGTCGCGAGGCTAGGCAAGCTATGGATCGAGCCCTAGAAAAATATTTCACTTGCGAATGAAATTCTTGCGCTATTCTCTGCACTGCACCATACTGTGCGGCCCTGCACCCATGCAGGCACGAGAGAGAGATTACATTAGAATACACTAGATTGGATCGTATTTATTTAGGCCTCGGGAAATAGTCCCATCCGGCCTCTTGATAAAATACATAGCATAATGTTACATTGAAATTGCTTAAATTAATTTCATTGTCGATTTGTGGAAAATAAAAATGAGTGGAGTGGTTTTCAAGAATATTACGAAATCACTATAATCATTTGTAAAACAAAAACGCAATGATAAGATGAAGCTTGTAAAAATAAAGAGTTTAAAAGAATTTTAAAGAGTCACTCTTTCTCTTTCTCTAAGTTAATTTATCTGATTGAATGGAAAACTAAAAAACATTGAAAATAGAATAATTTTGATGAATCTGTCCAGCAGAATGATGAATTATTTTGAGACTCAAGTTTTAGAAATTCGCTTAAAGTATTGTCACATTGAATCAGTCAATTGAATTTGTTACAATCAGCAAGTTTGTGGAAACCCGATAAGTATTAGTTTATCACTGTTTATGCGTGGCTGGCTTTGCCTGACGTTAACGTGCTGCAATGAGTTTGCTAGTTTTAGAGAGCCAGCTATGTAATCTGGATCGAGCGATCCCTTAGTTAGCCAAGAGTTATGCCAAGCTTATAATAGGATCATTAGACCGTATTATTTCACTAAGGCTCGACATTTGCACATTGTGTAAGATTTGTCAAGTGCTCTAACTCCATCCGTTTGTCCCACTAAGACTTTTCACGTTTCAGCATCTCTGTCAGGACTACGTTTTTGTAATGTAGCGATTAGTCCTGTCGAAAAGTTGGAGTTGGCAAAGAATTTATTAATTGTGTGTTTCAGTTTCCCAGAGCAATGTAATTTTCTGATTGATTTTTGTGCCGGAATAGTTTAATGTTCGTTGTAAGACGATTTATGTTAACATGACAAATTTGTAAACTGGGAAGATTTTGATATTCTGCTGGCATTTTTTATCTCTCAATTTGCTGGGGTTGGCTGTTTTGTTAGTTTTGCTGCCTAGTAATTCGGAGAGCATTGCTTCAGAGGGAACCAACATTGGGTTGGCTTTTTTGCTTTCATACAGAAAAACTTTGTATTGCTTGACAAGCGGATGTGCATAATTTAGTGCTTTAGAAACCTCAATTGCTTTCCGGTACAGCGCATTAATAGGGGCTGGCCATAGGGCTTGGAAGTAGACGTGCCCGTCCCCTCCGGTTCCAAAAATTGAGTTGCAAGTTTTATCAGATAGTTTGTGCGCGTTACTCAGCAGTAGGTCACGCACTTACGGCGAGGTAAGTTTGACTAGAGATTTTGTATCTTTGGCTTTTGCTTGATTAGTTTTCGATTTCGGTGTCCAAGGACGTAATGAAATCACATGTGCAGTTACATATCTCATATCGATCGAACCGAGCACGCGATCAATCACCTGTGCATCAGTGTGTAGATTTGTTGCAGGGGTGCCATAAATCACCATCTCACATTCATGCATGGAGGCAGCTAATCCATCCAGCCCCAGTGAGGCAGCCGCGGTTACACCTGGGCTTTGAGAGATGATGTTTTCTATGTTACCGATTCTTTCATGTAGTGTTTATAGTTGTTCATCCTGATTAGTTACTTGTTCTTTAATGCCACCCAGTATTGATTTGATATCTGCCCTCTCCTTTCTAGCATCCTCTCTGTGACTGGAGTACTCTTTGCGAAACTCTTTAAACCATGAAGGCATATCAGTTATGTCAGATGGTGGTTCTGCCTCTGTGCGCGCAGGGGAGGGAGTTCAACTAGAAGATGCTGACGATTCGTCTATGGATTTATCTCTATCAGGTGCCTGTCTAAGTTTGGGGTGTTTAAGCTCAGCTAATGGTGATACGGGTAATGGTCGTTTTTTGTTTATCGGTTTTAATATGCACTGTCCGGTTTTGTAAGTTATACAGCTAGAAAAAGTACAAATACATTTTTACTGTGGTTCATCATAGTGCAATATTCTGAATTAATTTGTGGGATGTTTTGTCTTATATTTTTGTCATACTATACAAAATATACAAATGATGTCAAAGAAAAATATATTTTTTACAATTGGCAGCATAAGCTTGAAGTTTACCATCTTTCAAATATTTATGTCTTGTAAGACCTTAGTATGTTCCATTAAAGTGCTCAGCTCTAGTTATTAACTTCTCTGAATATGCATATTTTCGAATTTAAGCACTTCTTTTGTTTATAACATTTTTTTCTGAAGGAAAAAAAATTATATAACCGTTAATTCTAGAAGATTAGTGTCCCAGCTAACATATACTCAGTTCCGTATACTCAGGGTGTTAAAAAATTTGATACAGAAATTTTCGAGATTTTTAAGTAAGAATATAATTTTTTCCTTAGTTCTGTGAAAAATTGTAAAGATTTACATCTTTTAAGAAATAATTATTTTTTTATAACACGAAATATTACAAGCATTAAATCAATCACCCACAAAATGTCAATTTTTTTTTCCAAACAGTTATTATAGTTTACAATTCCAGTTCAAATATAGTATTTTTTGTTACTCGACCTAAGTTCGAGGGCCTGATTTTCGTAAAATAAATTGTTCTAATTTTTTTCACAATTAATGTATTTTTGATAAGACCTTTAAATTCGATGAATCACGTTTTTTGAGGGGAGGGGGATCTTTATTTTTAGGGTACCATTAAATTTTATGGATTAATCAAAAATTTGTACAATACTTATTTTGACTTAACATTAAAACATTTAAAAGTCATTGAAATTGTTTAAATACCTGTAGTTCTTAAGGTACTTGTATCTTAAAACTTAAAGGCTATTAAAAAAGTTATATTTTTCAGGGAAACAACGTATTATCGTCATTTAAATGTATAATCCTGTCACATACATGAGTTGTATTGTAGATTTTTTTTCGATTTTTCCCTAATTTATTTATCAATACATCGCGTGCATGAAAAATTATTACTCTCTGTAATGAGAAAAATTTAATTATCATCTGATACTAATAAACGAAAGCTAGTTTTTGTCTTCACCTAAATAGCTATGAATTGACCGCCTTTAATTCCCTAAAAAAGGCATATTTATTGTTGAAAATGCATTTTGAACGGGGCATATATATGCATTCAAAATCGATGAGTTTGCAACTGTTTGGATGAAGAAAAAACTAGCTGGTGTATATTTAAAACAGATAAAAATTAATTTACCTAATATGAAGAGTGTTTATTTTTCATTCAGATGTTATTTCAATGAATAAATTAGGAAAAAATCTAAAAAAATAACACTTAAATTTTGGGATATAACTACCTTGAAATAAGTGGTCCGTTTTAAGGTACAGTTAGTCTTCTATCGTTTGCTTTGTGAATTAAAAGTTATAGCTACTTTTGTGTGGTACTAGCGCTCACTCCGTCAGCGAGCTTGAAAAAGTTGGATAACTAATCACTGGACGCTCACGTTCTATTCCAAAAAAAATTTTATACATGATGCTTTTGTAAAATTTATCATTTTTTCCTATGGTGCTATCTATTCTTTTTTTACTTAGTTTATTTACTGTGTACATAAATTACATGTTTTTACAGAGAATTCTAATATACATGTACTTAAAATTTATATATTTTACAGCATTTTTACACTTTTTACCTCTATCTAGTTAGCTTCATAATTCTACATGCAACAGGATCATAAGTTTAATTTTTAATAAATATAATTCTCAACCTATTATATTTCATTTCTTATTGTCTCTAATTCAGGGTCCTATTTTTTATTAAACTTTATACTTATTTACTGATTTTCTTAAATACTACTTTACTGAATCACTTTTCATAGACACTTTCTTTTTCATTGAACAGCACTGAGTAAAAAAGGACCGTGGTCAAAAGAAGAAGTAATACTTTGGATATTCATTAAATAAGGTAAAGTACGGTATAGTGAGACACTTAATCAAGTGAAAAGTTTTAAATGCTTGATATAAATACTATGAATTTTTAAAATAAACGCACAGCATTTTGCCTCAGAAAAATAAATATAAGTTTTGAAAGTTTAAATAAAAAAAAGGTGCAATTACTCGATTTTATAATTTTTTACTGATTTAAACAAAAAGTTTTTCACGCAGCTGTAGTAGGATACTCCGATTGAAGGCAAATAATATTCTTGGACATCAAAAGTTGTAGAAGTGGGACAGTACAAACAATTAATTCAGTTACTTATAGTTAGTTGACTTTTATTATTTACTAGCCATTTAAAGGGCACGCTACGCGCGCCAAAGGATCGAAGGCTGTTCGCTAAACAGCCAATCACATGCATTCTAAACGTGTTCTTAATATGGCTGCGCCCTCTAAGCCATCTCCTTTTTAAGATAGGATAGTGATATTACAATAATTTATAACAAGAAAAATGCAAATACCGATGAAAAAATGAAATCCAAAATTTTGTTTGTTAACAAAATTTATAAGTTCTCCTTTTTTTATTTTTATTTTGCTTTGTAAAAGTTGTAAGTTGTAATATTAACATCCTCACACTTAAGTAATCGATTTTTGTATTTTCTCGTGTAGTGCATCAGAATTTTACGTTTGACTAGTCGATTTTTACTCTTTTCTTAACTTTTTTATTGTTTCACATTCTTCTTCTTTCCAAAATTTTCGTCCCGTTTTCTTGAAACGCTTTATTCAAAGATTGCTTTTTTTTTTCTCTTCCTTTTCTGTTTTTTTTTTCCTTTTCATCCTTACATGATAGAAGTTGTTCTTCTTTCAATTTATTGAGTTCTTCATTTTCTAAGTAGATTAACATCTCATTTTTCTGCATACGGTCTTTTTTCTTCTGAAATGTTTATGTTGGGTACGGTAAAAATACTTTTGTATACATGTTGAATTACTTTCCTTATCAATATATGGTGGAAATGAACAATATGCACTCTTTGAAATGGAAATCATATGATGATCATCTAATATTAATTAATAAGGGTTAGTTTGTTGTTCCATTTAAATAGCCATGAATTCAGTCTTAGATTTTCTAAAAAAGTCGTATTGATTGTTGAAGATACATTTGTTTGTAAAAACCGAAAGAAATTTAGAAACAAACACATATACACCAGTAATTTAGCTTTTTTTAAAAATCAAAGACGATGAATTTGTAGTCATTCAGATCGAGAAAAAAACTAGCTCTTGTTTATTAAAATAGGATGATAATTAGAAAATGTTCATTACAAAGAGTATTGATTTTTAGTATACACGTTTTTTATATGAATAAATTTAGAAAAAATTTTAAAAAATCCATCATTCTATATACGTGACAGTATTTTAGATAAAAAAGCAACAATTGCATTATTTGTAACTAAGGATGTAACTTTTTTGATAACCTGTCAATTTTGGGATGCAACTACCCTACATTGCTGTCAAGTGTCAGAATCAGAGATTAGTAGAAAGATTGCTAACGCCAATGCTACGGTGCGTGCCGACTTTTAGCCACTGATTCGAGCGCTCGGTCGTGGCCAACGCTGGTACCAAGGCGCACATCTCGTCAATCGGTGATGACGTAGTAAAAGGAGGCGTAGCCAAAAGTGTGCGCCTGCGAGAGCGAGAGAGAGAGGAGTAGACATTGTGCACGTTGGTACATACAAGAAGCTGAAGGAGTGGAGGGGAAATGTATATACAGTTCGGTGATGGCTTCGGTGCGCCTGCGAGTGCGAGAGAGAGAGGAGTAGGCATGTGCTGTATGTATACATATGCAAAGTACAGCTGAGCGGAGCGAAACCAACCACATGTGCCAGAGGCGATGATTGCGAGATTTATTTCTTTTCCTATAACTATATGCATAGTACTCTTCAACTTGTATATAACTGACACGCTGTTATACTTACGATATTTTACGCATCAACCTGTTGGAAACAATCAATTATCTCTTTTAATCTAAATAGTAGTAGACTAACTACAGCCTAAGCGCTGGGGGTTTGCAATGATTATATGTTATTTAGACCTGTTAAATACCTAGTGCGCTCCTAGTCTAGTTGGTTGGAGCGAATGTATGGCTTTACCCGAGAAAATACTTTGCGCCCTAGGGCCGAAAAAATGTTTGTGCCCGTGGGCGCAAAGTGGGTTCAAGGGCCCAAAGTGCGGCATAAGGGCGAAAAAGCTCTGCTGCACTTTGGGTCCATGGTAAGAAAAATAATATTTTTCTGACTACCAAATAACCTCCTTTTTTGTACTTTATTATCTTAATCGCTGAAAAGGACTTTAATATAATTAAAATTTGTTTGTAATAATATTTTTATATTAACAGAACAATATTTTTTTTTTCAAATTTGCACTATTGCATGAGTGTACCTCTTTAATTAAGAAAAAAAGCTGTAGAAAAATGGCAACCTTCCTTGCTATTTGTTTGATTTCATTTTTATAGATTGTTTTTTTCCTTGAATGATTAGGAATGAAGTCACCGAAAGAAATTTTGAAAAATATAGATGCGCAATGAGTAAGATACATTTGTGTTCTCAAAAATAAGTTTTTAAAGCAAACATTTGCAAATAACTTGCCACAAAACCAAAACGCACGATTTAGTAAAGTTTTCTCAGGATGTTAAATTGTTCAACAGCGATTTATATAAGTGATGGAGGTTTTAGTTTTCAAAATATAACAGAACATTTTTTATTTAAAACCGTATATGAGTCGAATCAAAAAGTCGTACATTTTATAGAGAAAATTCGAACTATTTTTTTTTAATTTTTCCTCACGATCTCTTCCTAGCTAAATAATAAGTTTTCTTAAGGTAAAAAATCCATACCTGCTGACCAATAAAACTTGTCTTAAATTTAAAATAAGTTATTCATGTAATTTTGCTTTCTCATAGAGGAAACTTTGTATCGGTATAAGAAAAAATGTTTGGGAATACGTTAGAAATGTCTTGTACATTGTCCAAAGTAAAGAAATGCCATTTTTGGAAAAAGGTGTGTGTGAGTGTGTGTGTGTGTATGTGTATCTATGTGTGTAATCAGTCATATCTCAGGAATCCAACGACCAATTTTAATGTTCTAGGGTTTAAAATTTTTCTTTTCCAATCTATATGACAGCTCAAAAAAATCTAAGTTTTATACCTTATTAAGGTAGTCATAACCATTATTGACGGTCAAAAAATTGTTTTTTGGCTTAATAAGAGTCGAAAATGTACTATGTGAAGTTTATAATAATTTTATTCGATAGAGCATAAAAATACCTTTATTTTCCATTTGGTAGGGTCTTAAAAACTTATTTTGATCAGTTTTTATTCATAAAATATTAAAATTATGGAGAAAAAAATTATATCTCTAAAACGAATCAACATATTCTACAGATAAAGTAAGGGCTACAGATTATTGTTTCCATATCAGTTATTGTTCCAAAAAAAAAAATTTGAGCTTTACACCTTATTAAGGTTTATATAACGATTTTTATGGTCAAAAAACGGGCCCGGGTTTGTACTTTTTCAAGGGTGAAAAAAAAAAGTTTTAATTTATAAATAATAACATCTGATAGAGCTTTAAAATTGCTCCACTTTTAATTTAAAAATATCTTAATACATTTTTTTTAAAAGTTTTTATCAAAGAAATACTAAGATTTTTGTGGAAAATCAGTCATATTTCTGCATACAATTAAAAAGTTGTGATAATAAATGTATTTATATGACTTTATTCATTAATCCTCTTTACTATTTTCGAAAAAATTTAAGATTTACGCTTTATCAAAGTTTTTACAACGATTTTTTTACTTTTTAAAGCGTAAAAAAAAATTTACTTACATTTATAATATGAATTAAACCATCATCCACTGCAAATAACTACTTACAAACTAACTTAATTGAATTAAATATTCCGCTACATTTCTATGATATATTTATATTTTGTATTTTCTTTAATTAAAAGAAAAAGTTGTTATCAGCAAAATTTACGATCGAAAACAGATTTTGACTGAGAATTTATTTGAAAATAATATTTAATTCATGGTTAAATTCACGGGAGACGCAGAATAATGTATAATATTACAAGCAATATGAAATATTTACTGTTTAATTTTAGTATCTGCTTATAAACATTGATTATTGTGGAAAAAATTGTTCAGCAACTCATTATTGTTTTTTAAAATCTTAAATTGGAAACGTATAATATCCCATTATTTTTAATGAACAATATTGAAGGAGTAAACAATATGTTAGCACAAGTAGAAAAAAATTTTTCGTCGATGATGCAGGTTTGCACTTGGATGCAAAAAAAAAATCTTTGATACAAACTTTTGTACGTATTCAAGGTAGTACTGTCTGTACCTTGATTATAGTTGAGGTATTAATAAAACTTCATAAGCTAATGTCTTTTTACGTAAATATAAATGACTTAAAAATGATAAAAATAAATTACATAATTAGAATAGACTGATAGATTGCCAAAAAAAATTTTAACCGAGCAGGATTCGAACCCTGGACCGCAAAAAAAACTCGAGCCATACATTCGCTCTAACGAACTGGACTAGGATTGTACTTGGTATTTAACAGATCTAAATGGCATATAATCATTGGAAACCCCCAGCGCTTAGGCTGTAGTTAGTCTATTACTATTTAGATTAAAAGAGATAATTAATTGTTTCCAACAGGTTGATGCGTAAAATATCGTAAGTATAACAGCGTGTCAGTTATACACAAGTTGAAGAGTGCTATGCATATACTTATAGTAAAAGAAATAAATCTCGCTATCATCGCCTCTGGCACATTTGGTCGGTTTCGCTCCGTTCAGCTGTACCTTGCATATGTATACAAATAGCACATGCCTACTTCTCTCTCTCTCGCACTCGCAGGCGCACCGAAGCCATCACCGAACTGTATATACATTTCCCCTCCACTCCTTCAGCTTCTTGTATGTACCAACGTGCACA
>JAPYYV010007884.1:0-19289 GCA_030522625.1 Copidosoma aretas | reverse complement strand
TGCTATACAGAGATGAGATGATCAAATTAATCAACAAATGCTGGCGTATTGAGTAATTTTCAACTGTTTATTGATTCAACCGCACAATCATTGCACCATTATACTATACTCCACGCATCTGCATTATACCATTAACTTGTTTTTTTTTATTTTACTTGCTTTGCAGAAACCGTGCCCTACGAGGTGTATCGCACGCTGCCTCCGAACATACAGACACTCGTTTACACCGACTACAATCGTCCGTGAGCCTGCAATGCTCGGTCTTGCGGCCAAGTAACTTCCGTTGTCCCATTGCGTGCACGATTTATTTATTTTTTATTCATCTCCTGCGTAAAGAGTACGATTTCACGCGTATAAGTGGCATTTGCAGCTCGCCACGCAACTTGCCACGATAAATGTCGGTCTGTTGTTGTCTGATCAGCAACGATATCATTTTATCGAGTGCACAAGGAGCTGCGCGTGAGATGAGTTAATAAGTACAAGGACTATTGTGATGCTCATAGGTTGGATAAAAATCATCTTACATGTATCAATGCAACATTCAAGGTAAGGTTTGTAAATGTTTTTTTTTTCTTTTTTTTCTTTTCCAAAAGAAATTTATTTTATTCGAAGGTAAAAAAATAAAGGAACAAGAAATTCAATGTGTGTTTAGTGGAGTAGATGAAAGAAAGATACTTATTAAATCTACGAGTGTACATATAATACATGAAAACATTTTCGAGGGATTGACATACATTTACAATGTTTCATCGAGGGCCGCTCGCTTGTTTTTTTTCTTGGTAGAATTTTTCTCGGTTTAAAGTGTCAATACAAAAGAGAAAAGAAAAAAAAACAACCGTAGGAATAACAATAATAAAAGAAGATACCTGGATATATAAAAAATCAAGAGAGTTTGAATACTTGATTTACAATAATGCAATAATCTAAGTGATCGAAAGCTCAACAAAGCGTTAGACGCGAGAAATGTTGTAATATAGATAGGTATCAATTCTTATTTATCTGGTCTCTCTAATCTTCATTTTATAATTGTTTATCGCCCTGCTAAAATGTCTAACTGACTAAGCATGATATAATGCAATCGCAGTTAATTGAAATTGACGCAGACAGTCTTCTTGCAACACTTGCTCCCCTGACACTTTATTTTAACGTTGTCCAAGTTGGTTTTTTTTTTCTTCTTTCCTTCTGTCTTTTGTAACGTGAAGATATTGAAAAAAGAACAAAAAGTTTTCTCTGCTATCATATTATTTCCAGTATCAGTCATCCTGTACTGTTTTATCTATAGCTAATACTTATCCTACACAGTACAACGTTAAACGCCAAGGGCATGTGAGAAAACACAAACTTTTGCCGTGTATATTATGCATCTTTAGTTACGCTTCTTGTGTACGTCATTGTGTACACCATGTACAACTTTCAAAGTCCCGTGGTAACACATCACGCATCGCAAAGTAGCATATATTATTATTATTATCATAATCATTATATTTTTGTAACAGTATACATGTAGAGTGTCGTTCTTCATATTGTTCAGACTGTTTTGTATAATTTTGTAAGTATCTTGACTGCGTTTACATGAACCTGTGCGACGAATGAGTATAATAATCATAATAATGTAATATTAACGTTTATGTATAAATATGATCTATTTAAAATTAATCATTAATGATAAGTTTTTTTCGCTTATCTATGTACACTAAAATCGATTTTATTTTATCATTACAACGTATTTTGTGATTTTTATTTTTTTTGAAATATTTTATCTTTCGTGTTTCATATAATATATTATAGGATGCTTGCATCAATACGACATGACGATGCAAATGCACAAAATCGATAAATCGGCCTGCCCTTGCCGCGAGACTGGCCGGTCGTCTAAAATACTTGATGTCGAACACGAGCACCTGGCAGTGTTTACACTTACATCGCAATATTTATAATATAAGACTTTGAATATATTTGATTTTTTTCTTTGCTAGGGCAGTCAGTCACGAGTTCAATTTTTTTACTTTAATTTTTGATGAACGGCTGCAACACTATTTTTTTTTTGTTCTATAGGGCTGTAAAAGGTATTGAAATTAATTTCAGACCTTGTGGGCAGATGCAATTATTTTATGCAATCAGCATTCTGAATGTGTTGTATGTATTATTCAAATAAAGGTATAATTTTGCAAAATATAAAATATTGATAGTTTGATTAACTAATATAGAGACATCCGAATTGACTTGAGGATGACTGTGTGCGCTTGTTGAACATTTTAAAACTATAAAGTGATGTAATTTTTCATTATTTCAGGCAAATTTTAATTTTCCCACCGTTTTCAGTCTCGTCTAAGCAGTTATTTTGTTTTCTGTATCTTTTTTTTTTTTTTTTTTTTTTTTTTTTAATTTTATTGTGACGGTCAAGACACATATTTACACTTACACGAATATTCCACCCGCAGTGTTGTTAGATTTTTCAGACTTTCACTAAACTTGAGTGAATTATTTTGGTTAATTTTACTTAATAATCTTTATACTGTCTTTGTTCAAAACTATTTGATGCAAATTTTAAATACAAACAGCTTAACCATTCGAAGAATATTCAATACGTAATTCACAGTATTCACACCGAGTAATTGTACGGTATTATAGTTTAAAATCGTGTACGTCCGCTTGGATAATTCACATTGATATGTGCGGAAAACGAATGGAGAAATTTTCGATGCCACAATCGGATCTTACTCATTAGTTTTCTTCTTGATGAAAATGAATGTTTCTCCTCCTTAATGTTCATTACACAGACAAGATTTTCTTGCTAGTTCGGTCATTTCTTTTATTTCGTGCATCATTAAAAACAGACAGTTTTTTATCAGCATGGTTTGTTTTGAAGAAACATTATTTTTTTGACAGATATCGCAAACGGATAATATAGCTTTTAAAAATGTGTACACCATCGTATTTTGTAATAAAAAATCAGACATTCATTGTTTTGCGAAATAAGTTAATTGAACGAATGGTCCAATGTATAAATTCATATTAATTTGTCTAAAAAATGCAACACTAAGTATCGAGTAAATTTTTTTTTCCTTCTTTTTTTCAATATGGCATGGTTTCAATGAACATTCGAGTTAATGTAATTACGAGTATGTACATACATCTGAAGATAAAACTTTCAGAGAAAACTTTCGCCGCACTGTGCCTTTATCTTTAGGGGGCAAATGCAAACACCTAACGCCAAGGTTAATTGGATTCTGGGCCACCAAATATATGACTTAAAAATGTAACGATTGATATAACTCAACCGAGTTTATTTTTAATCACCTTAAAAATCAACAAATAATTACACATCAACGCACTTGTGTAACAAATGCATATACTCACACCAACGCGAGTTACCGATCAAGATCAACGTATAGGAACAAACGTGGAATAAAAAAATTGCTATACAACGTAATTGTAGATAATAATACTTTGCGCAGGAACAGTGAAAAAAGAAATAACTTTAGTAAATGTAAGAGACCGTTTGTCGGTGAAGGAAAATAAATTCGACCATATGGCCTATTATGTACAAAACGAATTGTAAATGTAAATATAAAGTCGGCCATACATCAACAGCAACAACTAGCAAATGGGCAACCTATATACTATTATCTGCGGATTTTTTCCAGTTATACTTACTCGTCTACAGATGTGCAAACAATGAGTAGCATAGTTGTAGGTGGCAATATTGGATAGAGAGAGATGAAGAATGATAAAAAGTGTGATGGATCGTGACTATTAAATGTTAGATAATGAATGAGTATAACATCATGTATTGAGAGTACGCGTGCAAGATCAAGAGAGAGAGAGAGAGAGAGAGAGAGAGAGAGTGAGAGGGGGGGTGTGCTTCTATACGCAAATACGTAACATTATTTAGAGATCGCAGAAGTATAGGCATCAGAGAGAACGGATAACCCAAAGTAAAAAAGTAAGTGATGTTTTCTCGTCAAACTGCAACGGGAATGCATGGTATATATTTTGTAATGTGTGCTCACGTGGCTGGCATATAATAAGTATAGGTATCAGGACTATTTGCCGAGTTGGCGATAATAATGAGAAATAGGACGGGCGCCGGCGCCGCCGAAAAAGAAGAGAGCAACCCCTTGTGATTGATTTAATTTTTCTTAATCTTATTCTCCCTCGATCCGAGCTACTTATCTATTTTCTTATCATTGCGCGTACGATAACTTTTACATCAGGCACCGGGATCCGGCCGATCCTCTCTCTCTCTCTCTCTCTGTCTTCCTCTTAGGCGAACTTTTTTGCGCGACGCGAGTTTTCCCGAGAGCAACCGTTGGACGGCGTCTTGGGCGTGTACTCGGGTCACCAGGCTTCCGTGTAGCGCACGTCAAACTCCTGCAGTGAGGGCAGCTGCTTCTTTAGGGCCTCGAACGTCGACGCGGACAGCTTCGTGCTGTTCAAGTTCAGCTTGCGCAGACTCGTCAGGGCTGTGAACACCATTCGATGCGTTTATTTTTACCGGGTCAAAGCCGGAGCATTCGTATTAGGATTTATCAGCATTTTTGTAATTTGATTTGAAAAAAACAACAAACAGTTTGCTTTTTTACAAAGAAAGACAATCGTAATCGTTGGGAATAGAGAGACTTTTCGAAACCAAACTACTTGGTCACTTTATACCCGCAACAGACAAGCTATTATATTTGTTACCTTCAATCATACTTTGTAACAATGCGTCAAAAGTTGAAATGTAATCAAACAGAACAGGTTGTCGAAATTTCAACAAAATCTCGAGTTGATTATTCGACTCGATTTACCATTGAAAAATTGGCCGGAGTAAGTGTAAGTATAAGTATTCTGGGTGTGTTTTTATGGTCAAAAAAGAGGCGGCCGCGTGCACCCCTCCACAGTTTTAACTCCATCAACTATTATGCATTATTATAATATTTTCCGTTTGTAACTGTAGTAATGGGGCATTGAAAGTTCAACTCACAGGCAAGGGTTGATATACCCTTGTCGGATACGGGCGTCTCGCAGAGATTGAGCACTTGTAGCTTCTGCAGATGTTCGCTTATCATCTGCAGGCCGCTGTCGCCGAACTGCGTGGCCCACAGATTGAGGTACCTTAGGGCGGGCAGTTTGATGAGCTGTTCGGCGCAGGCCGAGGTGACGGAGGTGAAGGCCAGGCTCAGGCACTCGAGGTTGCCCAGAGCACCGTTGCCCAACAGCAGCGCCACGTCCGCGTCTGTCGCCCGAACCGGCAGGGTGAGCTTGCGCGGCCCACCCTTTTGTTGCTGCAACGTCACGTGTGTCATTTACGATGAATCAAACCCGACGGATCGTATACAAGTATAATACGTATTGTTATATAGGGTATAATAATAATAATAATAATAATAATAATAATAATAATATTCATACGGATCGAAAAACAATGATATTTTATCAAACGGAAGCGAGACGTACGAGCTCCTGGAGGTTTTTCTGTCTCTGGCAGAGAGCCGAGTATTTGGCCTTGCCGGACTCGGTCGACTGCAACGCCGAGACGACCTGCAGCCTGGCCT
The DNA here is from genome assembly GCA_030522625.1 of Copidosoma aretas. Lineage (NCBI taxonomy): Eukaryota > Metazoa > Arthropoda > Insecta > Hymenoptera > Encyrtidae > Copidosoma > Copidosoma aretas. Next base: position 13,749 of record JAPYYV010007884.1, on the reverse strand, counting down.
CCTCGTTCGACAGGAGGCGCCACTCCAGCATCAGGCACAGAGCTTCCTGGGCCGCGTCGCAGCCCCGCACCCCGAGTAGGACGCAAGCGCCGCCCGTCTGCTTGAGCAGCGAGCCCACGAAGCGTTTTCTTCGACAGCAGCAGGCCAGCAGTGTGGTCAGCTGCGTATCACACACACACACACATTATTATATGATTATTAGTACAGCTGCCGCAGTTATGACTTTTCAGAATATATTATCATGTACTTGTATTATATAATATGTGTGTTACCCATCAAGTGCCTCATGTGCGATGTGCATGTTTTGACAGAAATTGTTACGTGGTTCAGAAAGGTGGGGTGGATTCTGCTAAATTTCGCTGCATCGCAAAATAATCATAACGCGCATATACGTCCAAGTATATATATATATATATACTTAAGTATATAAGTATACAGAAGCACCGTTATGTGTGCTTATGTAAATATATGGATTTTTGATTTCGTAATACGAACAATAATTATTGGTCAATGACTGTCCAATGATGATAATGTAGATGGTCACTCTACAGAATATCATAGTTTATTTCAAATGATGATTCAAGGCAGTGAATTTAAAGATAAGTTATTACTATTACTGTATCAAAACTTGATGACGCTTCGTTATTTTGAATTCCATCAAATGTGCAGTGCTTAATATATATATACCCTGCATAAATACATTATACTTACTTACTTACTTGTACACACACATTTTTACAACTGAGTCTATAACAATATACATAATCGTATACATTTTTTTGTTTGTTTGGAGAAGTATTATTCGTTATTCTTTTGAATTGTACGGAGTAAAAAGTGCATTGAACGGCTCGCAATTATAAAAATGAATATTATTTCGGAAATGTTAATCTTTCTTATTATTATTATTATTATAACTATTGTATTATCGTTACGTAGACGAAATTGTATGTACATAGGTATTTGACTCTTATATTGCTCATGTATTTGTGTAACATAAAGTTAGTATCAATAATGTATACAACTAATGCTCCTAAGTCAATTTAGGTATACATGTATATAATATACACATAGAGCATTGAACAAAATGTAATGGAGGAAAAGAAAAAAAAAAAGTACGTATGAGAGTTCATGAAAATTCGTACGAGTCCATAAGATTTAGGATATCTAAAGATCGAGGTCAAAATAGCGGTCAGAAGTTGTCCCGTTGAGCGGATGGAACCGGAAGTAACCGGATCAATAGCTCGGCTCGTTGGGCCGGGCGCGACTGAGACCAGAAGTTAGAGCCCAAAAAAATTGTGACGCGGCAAACATACTTAATTAAGGCATGCACTTATTATACTGCCTTGGAATGTAATTGTGAACTCAACTATTTTAGTGCGAAGGAATAGTATATGCATATAACGCACTTGGAGATAATAAATATGGAAGGCTCGTACAACGTGAATTTCACCACCACGCTGTATACGGGCTTCCTTTTTTAACATCCAAAGTGCGTAAACTACTTTACGTCTTTATAATCAGCTGTTTGTGCAAAAGGGCATAAATAAAGTGTATTTTTGGATCAGAGACGGGTAAGTATCGTTAATACATGATAAAGTCACCGCAATTGTACAGTGATGGTAAAAATGCGACAGCTGAAAAAAGTGACTCCGATCGTATAAAGGTCACAGGGATCAAATGTAATTAACGGGTCATTTGCAGGGGGATGGGCTAGTAATGCGGAAGAACATGAGGTAGTCGTCTCCCGAATTCGCCAATAGAAAAACAATGGAGGAGTAAAAGCGTATTGTATGTTTTCTCCCACTGGCTTGAACTCCATACGAGATAAAAATTACACTGTAAATGTCGACAAAGGTCCAACTTGTTAAAAAAAAAAAAGAAACCCACAAGAAGCACGGTGAAAGTATGATTCTGATTATAAAATTGTTTTGATGATGAGACTCACCATTTCCCCAAACAGCTGGCCGTCGTCGGGGCAGGCGGGACTGGAGGGCGCGACGATGTGTATCCAGCCGGGCCGGGGCTCCCGCACCGGTAACAGTACCCGGTGGACCGAGCAGCGCGGGTCCTTCCCCAGTCGGCGCATCACCGAGAGCACAGAGTCCTGGACCTCACTGTTTGACAGAGCCTCCTCGGGAAAGGGTACCGGCTGCAGCAGCGCCCCCAGACCTGGCCGCCAATCCGAGTACTCGGACCTGTTGTTGATCAATCAATTCATTAAGTACATATCCGTTCGTCAAACTTGAGCCAATTTATCACGATGATGCATGCATGTGATATTTTATAATACAAAGAATCCAGTACAGCGGCATCATTGACTGCACTTTTATTGCGCGGAGAGATAATTATTTGCTTTTGGTCAAGGTGGGGCGAAAAATTACTGAAAACTCATATTTACATGGAAACACGGATGAACAATTAGTACGAGTACAAGAGCTGGACAACAAAGAGATTGTTTGATTGAACAAGCTTGCAGTAGAACTTGAGACTTTTTATACATTTATTTTAGTTATTGCATGGTGTGCCGTGGTAAGTTGAATATGAACAGCGCGACGACATAATCATGAAACTTATGATAAAAACAGTGCGCTGTGTATGCGCGAGGAAAACCGAGAAACAACGTGCGCATGTACATAAATATGATATGAAAATTTTTCAGTACGTGTGTTAATAGTAATAAAAACTTGCGTGGGAATAAGCTTATGGTAAATTAATATACGTGATGTTTGCATAATCAAAAGTTGGATGTCTAAAAATAAATGTATTATGCTAGAATAATAATAATAATAATAATAATAATAGCAACAGAAACGGCATGCATTTACGTACGCAATGTTCAAGACGAGGAGATAGCATCTTAGGGGTGGCAGTGACGTAGGCGCGCCCTCCTCTGGCTGTTGCTGCTGCTGCTTGCAGTAGTCCACCTCAAATCTGGAACACGAAGAAAAATCTTGGAGCTATATACATATACAGGTGTGCGTACAACTATAAAACTCGTTGAGCGAATATTATGTACTGTATAAGTATAGTCTACATTCAGTTAGCATGACGGCCCAGTCTTTTCTTTATTATTCTTTTTAACCGCTCGCGATCAATAAAGTGTGAAGACAGAAAGATTTAAAATGTTGCGAATGATGAAAGTGATAGTAATAATAATAATAATAATAATAATAATAATAATAATAATAATAATATGATGGTCCCTGTTGGAAGCTGGAAGCTTCAAAGTAACCATCACATCCGGCATAATATTGGAGTTTGTGCACTATTACTACCAAGTACTGTTACTACAAAGTAATAATAATTTTATCTCGTGCCTGTACATTCGGTTTCATCATTCAACAATATCCCGATTGCTATATTATATTTCCTCAGTTTCAAAACATAATTAGTACAAAGTTTCGCCATCAGAGTCAATGTTGTACTTGTCAACTGCAGATTTCGTTTAAATTAGCAGACAAAAAGGAACGCTACGATATACTGTAGGTATATACATATGTATACATAAGTATAAGTACTATTATAATATCTAATATCTCGCGGCATGCAGCTCACCTATGGAATATGCCGGCGACGCAGATGGAGACGAGGTTAGGGAGGATCCGGGGGTGGGGACAGTCACTGCCCGGGCCGTGTACCGAGGCCACGTAGTCCCGTAGGGCGCGCTCGCCTTCGGGATCCTCGTGGAGCGCGGCGATGAAAACCTGGAGTAGGCGGCGCATGTCGGGCGACTTGCCAAAATCGACGGTGTGCTTGAGGCAACGCGTCACCGCGGGCCGTAGGGCCTGGACTATGGACGAGCGTGGGTGGCGCCGGGCCAGCCGGGCCAGGCCGCGCGCCAGACCGGCCGGCGGGGCCGCGCGCTCGAGAAGGGGCCCGGCCACGCTCAGCACGGCCTCGGCCCAGCAACGAGCCTCGCGCTCACTGTCGCTCTCCTCATCCTCCTCCTCCTCCTCCTCTTTCATCAGGCCTGTGATCAACAGCGGGCCATCCATCTCCTCGTCCAACTCGTCCTTCTTTTTCTTGTCATAGTCTTGGCACCGCTCGAGGTGCGGGGGATCATCCAGTAGTTTGGCTACCGCCTCCAGAGGCACGCCGGCCACCCTCTCGTCCTGTAATCACGTCTCGTCGTTACAGCTAAGTAAACGTATCATTTTTTTCTTTTGCTAACTATTATTTGGATTTCATATCATAGTATTTTTAATCAGAGGGATCGCAAAAGGCTGATCAACCAATAAATTGCTGCCGGAAAATAACTGTCACCAAACGTATCTAACGTTATAAATTTAAATCAAATTTTAAGTCTTCATAACATTGATCGTTCGTTCGATGTGGTACAAGAGTACAAACATTATTACTATTTAAGCAAGGGACACAAAAAAAAACATTCTTGGATATTTATTCGAATGCACTATGGTGAGACTTAAGTACATTATGCGGATTTGCTCAGAACTTTGGAATCATATATCTATTCTACGAACTGTTAGCTAATTTTTAAGCCCAAAATCCAATTGAGTAAATATAGAAATGTAGCAACAAGTATTGTATGAGCGCCAATTATACGTTATTTTCATTTTTCTCGCTAGTCATTTACTTATTGAACGCACGTTATATGTATATGTTTATGCATAGTGTGTCGCCTTGAAAGGAAAAAAAATGTGAAAAATTCAGCTTTATATGATAAATTTCAATTGCTGCGAATTCAAGGGAATAATAAACATTACTTTTAAGGTAAAACATTACATATTAACTGAATTTTGAGCAAATTTTGTTTCCGGGTCAAGTTGCCCCCATAACTTTCTAAAGGTATAGATTTTTGAGCCGTTTTTAAAATATTAGGTATAGAAAAAGTATAATCTGGCAAAGATTTTATCATATTATGTTGTACGATTCCATTGATGGGTGACTCACCACACGATGAAAAGAAAATTAACTGACTTAAGTACCTGTAGTGGGGTCCAGAGGGCAAAGTCGACGAGGGACTTGAGCTCTCGCAATACCACCTCATCTTTAATCTCGTTCACCATCACCTTTTGGTACTTAAAGATGCTCTTCTGTAAAGCAAGAAAAGAAAAATATTAGTATGAGTGACTCGCATATTTATGCAAAACAATGGCATTGTAGTGAGCTTAACAAGAAAACATGAGTGTTTTTATCAACTGGTAACTTTTATTTTTCAACCCACGCTGAAATTTGTACAAAGTAATTGCATGAATATCATCATTCCCCAATGGGTTCGTAATACAATTATTTACGTGTAAATGATTAATTTGAAAATTTCTAAGGCTTTTGAATTTCAAATATTTTTCTTTATACATAAGAAATCGCGGCTTATTATAGTGGGATAATCTCCACTTTCGATTTTACCATCACCAAAATCGTAGCAAATCCTAATATATCCTGAATTAGCAGTTTCGGTATCGCGGAATGTAATTACTTTCGGATGCAAGTTAAAATTCTTTTGACTCGCATGATTGAATAAGAACATAGCTCTGAAATGTTGGGCCAGTGCGAAATTTTACATTCTACGAATTTATGTTCAGCGTCCTGTAAATCGTCTCGTATTATCTTCTCGTTTTTGTATTTTGGACTCACTCGTTTATAAATAAAAATAGTATATTGAATGCTTTACCTTCCAGAGAATAGAGTAGTACCACTGGTCTCGCGTGTAGGCATTACTCGCCTGCAATAAAAGCGATCCGTCGGGCAAAACGATTCTTAGGCAATATTTGTAGGTCGGGTCCCATCTCTCTACGGCGTAGACTTCAGTCATGCTACTGTACGACACTGGTTGCTGAAAAAACCCAGTCAACTGCAACATATAAAGTTGCACCATGTACATTTACAATTTTTTTTAGTCAAAATCTACGTATGCCGAAAACCATGGTTCATTATTATTGAGGCCTCAAAATAAAATAGTAATATTTTACCTCAATAAGGTTTTTTTTACATGATTTTACGATTTGTACGAATCGAGTTGCTGTTTTGTTTACTCTTCTTTGTATTGGTAAAACGTCAACGCACAGTAATATGCAATAAACAGTCACCGATTCTCGGACTCAAATTCGAATTTCAACCAATAAGTAATGTAGTTGAATAGCTCCATAGAACTATCCAAGAAAAGAGCATAATTTTAATTAAAAGCCGGTGAATCAGTGGATCTTATACATCTTATTTTTAAACTTTTGACGATGTATGTACCTACAGAAATAATTAATAGTGTCAACGTCAAATTAGTATCGGCTGTTCGAAAAGTATCACACCACGCCTGAACTTCACTAACTAACCAAAGTTAACAAGTTAATTAAATTGATTTCGAATGCTGATCGGTTAATTAGCGATGATACTGTCGTCCCCCATAAGTTTAAAATTATACATATAATTCCTGGAACTTCTAACGCGCGAGTTCTCAAAGCTACCGTTCGCCCATGAACCAATTTGATAGGAGACGTATTAATCATACTCTCATCAAACTGAAGTTCTGCGCCGGACTGAATATGATCGCAGATAACCACATCCACTCAAAAAATTACCGATATAACTAATAGTTTTTAATTATATATTATCAACAAGCTTATACTAAAATTTCTGTGTATCTTAATTCATTTTTCTTTGTGCCCTCGGAAAGAAAAACGTCGTTTTTTCCGTCGCTCTTCAAACGTGATTTTTGTACTTTGCACCCATGCTAAAAAATCTACTATTACTTGCTACCTTGCTATACTGTTTTCCTACCTCGGGCTCTTTTGCAATCCTGGTGTAGCTCTTTGCCTGAGTACAACTACTCACTGCTATTGAAAAAATTTACCTTTTTGGTAGAATCGAGCAAAAGTCGAGGCAAAAGTAAGGTAATACAATACAAATATAATACTGCCTATATAATACTTTAATACTTTCATTCTTTTGCTGCTTACATCATGTTTTGCAGTGCATATTTGTTTACCTACAATAGAGTCAAAAATCATGATTAATGAGTAAAGTGAAAAAATAAGCATGGATGTTACGTCAATGCAAGAATTAAATTCATTTGATTTCATTATTCTTAATTTAAAAATGAGATTCCGAGAAATAGACCAAAAAAAAATTAATTAGAGTTTGTGGATTGAATGACTTTTAACAGGGATCAGTCACGGTGAAGATACCGGGTATATCCCGCCTATTCTGTTAGTTAAGGTGGGATATGTATCTAGCATGGTCACTGTGAACGATCCCTTAAGATGACCTGTTCTGAAACACGAAGTTAGGCGGTTGTTATCGAGGGTTGGTGCGCAAATCACGCAGGGGGAGAATCAAAAAAAAAAAAAGAAAAAAAAAAAAAAAAAAAAAAAAAAAAAAAAAAAAAAAAAAAAAAAAAAAAAAAAAAAAAAAAAAAAAAAAAAAAAAAAAAATTAGCATCGATCAGTACTTGTGTTTAGCATACAATGAACTTTAAGTACTTAGGAAGTTTCAAAGCAACATGTTGTTTCATCATACCTCGACCGCAAGTAGTACGAGTGGGAACAATTTTTATTTAGAAATTGATGGAGAAGAATCGACGAGCGACACGAATGTAAGTAGTGCTAAACACTAACGGCTAAGATTGAAAAGAAAAGTTCTCTGATTACTGATGCAATGTCCGCCAGCTGCAGATGTACGAGGGATTGAAAGAAGAGGATAAAAGATGGAACGCATTGAGATGCGCAAGCTGTTGTACCTAGTTTGTTTATCTCAAGCTTGCCACGCGTTTTCGCGTCATATAAGTCGCGAGCCACGATGCTCACCACCCACGTATCGATCGTGCTGGATTCAGGCTGCGTCACGTATGTGGCGCATACTTGCGGCTATATTTTTTTTGTTCTGGGATGGAAGAGGTTGTTGGGTCAAATCCTCAAATATTTTTCCAAAAATTTTGCCGTCAGTTTACTAAAAGTTGGCATTCCTGTAGAGCAATCGTATCTAATAAATTGAATTATATGTTTGACGTTGATTCGTGATCTAATCTAAATAATTACACAAAAAAAAAAAAAAAAAAGAAGAAATGCAACATATAATTTGTCTATTTCTTGTTACTTACAGTTTGGTTGAATACGTATGTATCTTGACCCCTTTTACAATCTTCCCTATAGCCTCACTACTTTTTGATTTACCCTCTATTGTAGATGTATAATTAAAATATTTAAAAAATCAGTAATTAATTTTAATAACTGAAAGGTTGGCGAATGAAGACAGTTAAGGAAGACAGTAAGAGCAAAAAATACGAGAAAATAGGTATACAGTGGGAAATCCTTGTACGCGTCTCGTGCAGATGATCCCGGAAATGCTGTGATCGCAGCATCAAGCGCTAATCATGATGCGAGAATTCGTCCTTCCGTACTCTTTACGCAAATAGCTATTTTACACGAGCTATCAGAAAGAAGGAGCTGCGGTATAATAAGTAGTTCAAGAGCTAGCTTTAAGTATCTGAGCTTACGCTGTCGGCTACGGGGCTATACATAAGTATCGAATAAGTATAGCTTGCCCAGATGTATACATACTATAAGTAACATATTGGGTGAACTACACAGTTGGTAGCGTCGCTCTAAATAATCCCCCGAGCGATCAAAAAATAAATCGTCGCGACGAGGGTGTGAAAGCATATAATTATAGTATAGGCTCGGTTTCGGTGCTAAAAATTAACATGAATAGGGAAGTTTTCTTCGGCTGGGTCAGTCAGATGTCTGCACTGCTCTAGTTCGCTCTATATAAGCTCGCTTGCGAGTGCGCATTTATGTATGTTGAGTGAAAGAGGAAGGGGGAGGAATGACGTCAGAGTGCGCGCAAATGTAGGTCGAGGGTTGAACGACTGGTGGAGCGATCTTGAGAGAAACTAGGTCGGCAACTTGAATGAACGCGGCCAAAAGCCCCAGCAGCAACGTTCAATGACGAAATTCCCATGTCAGGCAGACTCAAGCTCGGCAGCTGCACGGCACATGTGTTATTTCCTTCCAACCCCCGTTCGTTCTTTATGTTTTTCCGTACTTATGCAGGGTGAAACAGTATTTAGGGTGTTGTTGCTAGTCTTTTTATGAAAAAAAAAAAATTTTAGAATAGGATTGACCGCGGAGCAAATCAATAAACAGTTAAAAACAAAAATAGGAGAGATAAATTAATATCAAACGAATTATGTTTATTTGCCATAAACTTACAAATTTTATAATTAATCGTAGAAAATAATATTGCTTGAAGCTTGAAAGCGTTAACCAGCCGCTAAAATGTTTTCAACAAAATTTGAAGAACAGCATTAATCTAATATTGTCCTTCAAAAATTTAAATCTGAATACTTCTTAAGTCCATCACGAAAATACAAGTGAGTAAGCCGCCAGGTGCATGACCAGTGCTGCCCTCATTTGTCCTCCCCAGCCCATGTTATATCTTATGAGAGAAAAATAGTTTAAGCGGCCGTCACAGGCGGATCGACTCCCCAAACCCATAAGTGAACGTGTTAAAATGACAAGTGGCGCCAGCCCTCCCCTCCAATCTCATGCATCCGGCGAATACATCTATCTCAGCCATAATGCAGTGCCAAAAGCATAAAAAAAAAGTTTACGATGCATTGATTGTGGCTTTACGAAATGATTTTTCTCCTTTTTTTTTATTTTTCACAGTATTTGTATTGAACTAACAAATTGGAATTCGAGTTTTTAATTGACATTTTTGTTTCAGGGTCGTCAAAAAAAATGTACAATCTTTCACTATCTCCATCGTTCGATAAGATCGTTGCTTACATCTTTCAAGCTAAGCTACTAAAACCTGCAAGCGCAATAAAGATACGCGGTAAAATACGGGAGACCCTCTCTTTTACTCTCGTTCGATTAAACGAGTACTTTGTGCGGTTTATGCTGATTATTGCGAATTATCCGGCACGTCACTGTTTCAGTAGAAGCACAAGCACCCCAATAACTACTTATTTATTAATAAAATTTCACTCTATGACCTATATGTACAGCCGCACGACCTAAGACTACTGACTCACAGATGATTTGTTCGATAAAACATTACATTACGCTTTTGCCTATAGTTCTAAGTAGTCTATGAGTACAATCCCAAAAATTTGTGCTAAGACCTTTCCTGTAGCTATATTGTTGTTTTCTTTCACGTATACTGTCACTTGGTTCTACCCACTGCTTTATCTGTGGCATATATACCTAATGGATAATCCATGGTTCATCTACCGCCCCGTATCTCAGTAAAAACGAAGTTTAAACAATACAGAAATAGTAGTTTTCGTACGAGATTAGAAAGACTTTAATTTGCGAACCGAGAGGTTTACGGCACGAGCCGTAGGCGAGGGACGTAACGAGGTTAGTAAAGAAGACTTTACAATCGAGTTACGAATACTATTTTTCCTACTGAGGGTGTACCAGGGTTCCAAAAAGGCCCGAGGTAGGAAAAAGCATTTTCATACCAACAATATTATGTGAAACATGGTGGATACGATCGATCACGATTCTTACTGCAATAGGCACCGGTCTTTTACTGCAGAGGTCTGATCCCGATCATTCGATATTTCGCAAATTAGACCGTCACATAACATTTCATGGCGTCCATGGTTTGGTTAGGTCGAGGGTACCGTACGGTATAATCACTCATCTCGCACCTATCTGCAAGATATCGAATGGTCGGGATCAGAGTATCAGACCCTTATACCGAAAGGATTTTTTATTAACTTTCTTCAGTTAACTTCGTTATACAAAATCCTAGTAGAAGCGATATCACAGTTTAACTTACAACTTTTAAAAATCAAATTAGTAGATAATGTTACAGTCGGCGCTATAGAGAACTCACCTCTGTTTTCACGCGTGACGTCACGAGCCCAATATGGCCACGTAAGTTCCGAGGTAAGTTCACAAAATATCATTGATTTGAGTGCAAGAAAACTGATGATTCGATAATATTCCTTGGTGTGGGTAATATAGTTGATAAAGTTGACAAGATTATAAGCCTAATAAAGTGCATTAAAATTTCACATGGTTAAAAAACCCAGCATATCATCTACTGTAGAAAAAGTGCTCAAAATACAGGTCGGCATGCTGAGGTTAAGAAGCATTGTACCTAAATGTAGATTTTCGTGGATTATGATAGGACAGACTGATGAAGATTCATATTTTCTCTCTACAACTTTCCACAAAAAATTTTTTTTCAACAACTGCTTTTAAAGATATCTGCGAAAAACTTATGGTTCCAAAACTTATTCCTCTGACAAGCATTTTGACGGCAAAACTATGTACTTAAATTCATATTAGGCAATAAGAGTGTTTTTACTATCCATCACTATACACTGATCACTGGAAACATTTAATTTAAAAAAGAAGTCTTGGATTTTATATTATTTAGAGCCGCAAATAACTGTAATCTCAGCGTGCCAGCCTATATTTTGAGCCCTTTTTTACGGTAGATGATCTGTTGGGCTTTTAAAGTACTTGAACCTTTAACGCAGTATCTTTGGTTTGTATTCTAGTCGATTTTATCAATAATACAGCCCACACTAATGCATATTATCGAAATATCAGTATCTTTGCACTATGATCAATGCTGATTTGTAAACTTACGCGGCCATATTGGGCTAGTGACGTCACGCTTGATGGCAAAGGTAAGTTCTCTGTACATCTATTAATTTTTATGATATCTGAATATTACTATGAAATATGATTATTGACTATAATTAATCATTATAATACTAATAGCGTTGCATTCCAATTCTTCATACTACATACTACAAACGATACCTTTAGGCCTTTTGAAATTACAATATAACGATTTTATAATGCTAGCACTTCAGTTTTTCGAAGAATCATTATTTTTATTTTTAAAGTAATTTTGTAACGACAGTTTCACAAGAGCCTGTTTCTACAACTAAATAGTACCACATCGCTCTACCGTGAGATAACGCGTCCGTGCCAATACTTAATTATATAAGCATTTTTCAAAATAATTAGAATGTTTTAAAAACTGTTCCAAATTTGATTCATCGGATGGGAATTTTATAGTAACATAAAAAAAAAGAAGACATTATCCCTAATAGATAGGTACCAACAATAAATCATTGTATTCTCGAATAGGGTGCGTAAATAATGGCAATACAACATCTATAAAAAGTATGACACCGATCGAATCAAACAGGCGAACTTGAATCCCTAAATTTTTTAATTTGTCCCACCTGAAAATAATGACGTAATGTTGTTACGTGATAAAATCGAGGATAAAATAACTTAATTAATTGACGCGATACCGAGGTGCGTCACGTTTGTCGAAATCTTCACACGATTCACGTCATTTTATGACGTGTTTTCATAACGGTACTTCATTCAGTACGAATGCAATGACGAAACCAAAGATAACAAAAAAATAAAGTGCGCCTAATGCAATGTTTTTTTAGCATAGCATGTATATGCATAGTTTACAAATTGAATAATACTTAGTAGAGAAGTCACGATAACATTTTTCATCGAAACATTGGTCATATCATAAGTACTTAAGGCAATGCACATAATATATGTATATCAGGTCACTTGCGTTTACAGTGTTTACACGTGCAGCCGTTATTCACACCTCGATTAATGTTGTATAGGGTATAGCATCGTCTTGTCTATCCCATATATCTCGCCATATATTTTTAGCTGCACCCAGCGAATATTTCTTCTTGGCGAGCGCATCAGATCATGATTAACGACCGCATGAGTTATTGTACAAACGATCGAACGGAGAGTTAAGTAGTGAGTAAGAAAGAGAAAGAAGAAGTTAAGAAAGCTGAGACAGAAAGTGCAAAGTCTGTAGCTACTGCTATAATATACAGTGAGTAAATATAAGTGTATAGTACTTTTTACGAACGAGATCGAGATAGCTAACGACTACGATATGGGGGCTGCTATACTGCTACAGTATAGTGGCTCGCTGACGTCAAGAATCGAGTTAGCCCCTTTTTTTATTATTATTATTATTATTTCTCGTCGTCGGCTTCTTGTACTTCTCACGCACATCCTTTCGAACTTCTGACATACAATAAATCATTATCTCTCTTTCTTTTAGCTAGTATTAGTGGTAAAAACTCTGGATTATGTATAGTCAAGTACATGGTCAAGATTTTTAACAACAGTGAGTTCAAATCGAAGATTATTTCTGTACAGTTTTTAAATTATCTTCGTGCAGGATTGCAAATAATTTCAGAATTTATTTAATAATATAATAATTTTGCATTTTCTCGGGATCATTGTCTTCTTCCTTTCTCTTTACGCACATCAGCTCATATCACGTGCAGGTGATTAAATTATCCTCTCGACAAAGATACTGACCGCAAGTATTTTCGGATGTCTTGGCTATTTTTAAAGAACATGCTAACGAAAATAGCCAGTCAATCGATGCGTTTGAAGGAAATTGAGCTTTGATTGGCTACAGGACGATTAATCCGGCAAATAATATTGATTGAACAAAAACCATCCGTATCAGAGTAAAGCTATACTTATTGTAAAAACGAGAATGCAATAATTGGTTTTCGTAATTGGTCCAGACATTGTCTGCCATCAGGCTGTAGTTTGAAAAATCATAATCAATTTCTCGAATATCCATGGAATTCTGTTATGCAAGCGGATTAAATGTATATGGAGATGATTTTTTATTACGAATTTGCAGAAAATATGAGAAAATCATGGTGTCGCATACGTCGGACAAATATTCTTTTTCACGAAACATGGCACCGTCAATGTCAAAAACATGAAAATGGTTGGTCAATCGACGTCG
>JAPYYV010007883.1:0-24124 GCA_030522625.1 Copidosoma aretas | reverse complement strand
AACAAAACAACGAAAATGAACTTGCGATTGCGCAGCGATACTCGAAACTTCGTTCGGCCGAAAACGAAGAACATACCGCGCGCAGCGATTCAGCGGGCTTCGAATCGCCTCTGAATCAGATTGAAAGTATTCGCGCGCAATGGTTCCCAGATACGAGAATTATCATTGTCCAATTAAAAATTACTTACGTGCGACGCACAATGAAGATCAGGGCACATCCGTGCACAAATAGCGACCGGCTGATTATACTCGTGCGTGCAATGTTTTCCGGAGCTTTCAACGTTCTTGATCACCGCGGCCGCGACAACCAACCACATACATCGGCCAACATCCCCGCGTGTATTTTTTGCGCTTTCGAGCCCACACGCACGCACACGCGCGGAGAGCTTTTTCTCGAGGAGGCGTGTACCCGCGCACAATGGCCATGCGAATCGGCAAGGTTCCGAAGCAATCCCCCGGTGCTCCGACGAAAAGCTCCTTTGTCACACGGCCGCCGCACTGCTCTCTGTGCTGGTGTTGTATCACTCGCGCGCGAGTGTACGCATACGCAGCGGCAACAAGTTGGCCCGCGACAACTTGTTGAAGAAACGCGCGACTTGCGCCCCACTGTAACCGCAAAAGCCCGGCTCGCGTGTCCACGCACACACGCGCTCGCACAATTATACGTATGGCGCATAATATGTATCCGCGGGAGCAGCAAAAAGCACACGAGGAGCCGGGGCAGCAGGAGGAAGGTGAAGAGAGCTTTGAAGAAAGCCGCCGCGCCACGAGGGGGCCTCCATTTTTCGAAATGACAACGGAGCACCGCTCGACGGGGCTCCTCCTCCTCCTCCTCCTCCTCCTCGTCTTTTGCACGACGACGACGACGGACGTACCGAGGGAGTCATCCCGGGCGGCTGTTTTTTCTAGGAGTAAACACACACGCGCACACACCACGACAGCAGCAGCAGCAGCAGCAGCAGCAGCAGCAGCAACAACAACTTGCGCCCAACTCCTAACCTATATAAGCTCCGTGTAGTATCATTATCGCGGCAGTGTCAGACTACTACTGCACGCGCGTACGCGAGCGCTTTTCATTTCGCACTGATCCGTGGAGTGTGTAATATTGCTCGCGCTCGTTCGCCGTTTCCTCGTCCTTTTCTTCCCGGCGCGCGTAATAAGTGCCGTGTATATAATATACACGTTTTATACACCACGGGCTATATTTCTCGTATCTCACAGGCGCGCGGAACAACCGTTATTATATATGCCTTACCGCTCTCTCGCGACGGACGGGGTCACTCGCGGAAAAATGTTACGCACATGTGGGTATGTATACATATGTATATATCTATATACATACAAAGGCACGGCCGAAAGTTTCGCGCTAGCATCGGCGCGCGCGGGAGAGATCTGCCGGAGAGATTTCGGAGTTCGGAGCAGCCGACCGCTGGCGGCGGTCTGTATATAGGTACATGACCCGAGAGCTTGGGGCCCATAGCTCGCACGTGTGTACGATGTATAGGTATAGCGGTATTAGCGGTGGTTACATATAGTGCACGGGAATCTTACGTGTGGTAGGTATGTACACACGCATCAATACCAGCGCGTTGTCGCATAGTCATCTGCTCCGCGAAGATTTTAAGCACGACGACAGCATCACCGCACGATTCACGAGTATAAGTATAGTATAGATGATGGTCCGTCGGGAAGGGAACGAATATAAGACGAGGGGAGGCAGAAAGAGAGAGAGGGGGAGGCTGCCGGCGCTCTCTGTCGCTACTATTATGTATCGTGTATTCGTGTGTAGTGTGTACTCGCGCACAATACATGCATGCGTATATATTGTTTGGTGTACCATATATATTACTCGCTGGTATATACATATGTACAAACGTAGGGTAAGTACCTATACATCTCTGCTTTGCTCTCCGATGAATATAAGAATGGATCCTTGTCCTCTCTCTTTCTCTTCTACTATATAATATACGTGTTGTACGTGTACGGGCGTATAGTACATATATTGGTACATTTAGGTCGAAATCCCTGAAAAATCATTGGAAGGAGGGAAACAAAGGTTTTTGCATGTCATATTTTCCAGGCTTTGAATCAGATTTCTTTTTTTTTTTATATGATTCATACCGCATGTATACGAAATTCCGAGCGGGACATTCTCTATTTGACCCCTGGGAAAAAGATACCGTAAGTATATTGAGGAAAAGTTGCAGAACAATGAACCGACGAATTCGGTGGAAATTATAGTGCCGCGTCGTATATAACTTGTAATTTAACGATATCCGCTGGGAAAGCGATTCGGAGCGCTCTCGAAACGAGTTTCTCTATTTGAGTACCGGTAGATTCGAAAATGTTAATTTGGTCGGGAGTTACGGTAAAAAACCAAATTTGACGGAAATTTCATCAACGACTGGGTGGATGTGTGCGATTTTTATTCGCAAACTGGCAGCTCTAGTTGACGGTGAATTTCGATCCGACTGATATTCTTTTTTATGTATTCTATTACTAATCAATACAAACATTATTTTAATTTACTCGCGAGCGAAATTTGTTTATTAATTCTGCGCAAAGTTACGACGAAACGTAACTTGAAAAAAACAAAAAATGTTTACAGTTGTTTTAACAGTCACGTTTCTTACCACACCTTTTTTTTCCCCCAAGGTACACAATATATAGGGTGCGCCGAATCGTGTCACGCGAAAACCTTTGTTTGTGTCCAGTACATCATGATTTTTCGGAGATCTCGGCATGTACTCGCATACTTTTCATAACGGTTTTTTTTCGCGCGCCTATACCACATGACTGTATCCACGCGCGCTCGGTATACGAACTTGATTGATTCGGATGAGAATGAGACTGCAGGCCTTTTTTCTATCTCCATCAGCTTTCTTTTTTTGATGGTGAAAAATTTTACGGGGTAGAGGAGCGGGAGACGGACGAGTTACCGTTCAGTCGCGTTCTCTATTTGGAAATGAAAGTTTTTGGCGCTGTGAGTGAAATTTTGCACGCCTGAATTTTTAATGCCCATCCGGGCTGTGTGGTGCCTTTCTTTTATATACTTACGTGCGTGGATAATGATTTTCGCCGGTGAGAATGAATTTTACTCAGTAATTCTTTTTAATTGACGATCTTTTGAAATCAACTTATTTCTAGACTTATTTTTATTGACTTCATTCATATGTACTACTTCACGCTGACTTTTAAACAAATGATACAATTCAAATGAATGTAAACACCTTTTCCAGCTGTGTACGATCGATTTATTGCAATATAATGTTTCTCTGTTTCTTATGGGACCTACTATTACATACATTGTATTGCCAAGATCTTTGGTAAGCCGATGTACTTATATTTTACGTATTGATATAACCTATTCAGAAGTGGGCAAAATACATCGGAATATATACATATATACATAAATATGTACATACGAAAAATATCAAAACTTACGATAAAAAATATTATACTTATGGTTGTATATTCGCTATGAATGAAATTTCGATAAATAGAGCAAACTCTTTAATTCTATAATTATTAATTATTAAATTTAAAAAAATTTAGATGATTTTAAATGAAATTGATCAGTTAGTGATGAGATCGGTTCAAGGTGATCATCAATAAAAAATAATTCTGAAATACAATAACTTGATTTGAACAATTTATTTTTGGGTTCGAAAAAACGGCAAAAGTGACTATTAACTAAAAAAATATATATATACATATTCAAGTCTCCAGATGAAAAATCCGAAAAAAATAGTTACGGAGCACGCCCTGCTGTGCCCCAATTCGTAATTATTCCGCCAGCGCTCGGGGTTTTTACGCCAAGTGATTCGCAGAAGATAAGACATCTCGTTGGATTAATAATCTTTGAGACATTCATACTACTCTC
Source organism: Copidosoma aretas (assembly GCA_030522625.1). Taxonomy (NCBI): domain Eukaryota; kingdom Metazoa; phylum Arthropoda; class Insecta; order Hymenoptera; family Encyrtidae; genus Copidosoma; species Copidosoma aretas. Next base: position 20,241 of record JAPYYV010007883.1, on the reverse strand, counting down.
TAAATGTTTAAGAGTGACTTTTTACTCCTCGTAATTAAAAAATTTATCGTTATAACGAGTGGAAAATTCACTCGCTACGGCGAGAGAAAAATTTTCTCTCTCTTTACATAATGCTTATTAGATGGTTAATTTTTTTTTGTTGAAGCTTTTTTTTTAAATTAAGATATCTTTTTTCGGAGGAATTTTTCACTCGTTATAACGAGAAAAAAGCCACTCATAGCATTGAGCAAGTAAAAGCTCAAAGTTAATTTGCTTCTTGATGCGAAAATTTTGTAACGCTATGATTGAAAAAGCCAAAAAAATCATTTCAATCAGGATTTTTGAATAATTCAATGTACACTGCCCACTCCATGCACATATTATCTATATTTACATGGACAATACAAAACTTATGTTCAACTCAACCATACCCTCGAATAATGTAAAACAACTGAAAATCAAACAAGTACTTCTCGAGCATACGTATAATAATGCAAGCCCCCGCAAGTCGACTGATGACTACAACTTTGCGGCAACTCGATCCATTACAATAGTGAAATTCAGTAGAATAAAAAAAAAAATAATAATAACTCAACGTATTCGCAAAGAAAGAGATAAAGAAATTTCGCCGAGCCACTACTAGACCGAGTCGTCGATATAGTAGCGAAAGCTCACGTCCCCGTGTATCTTCTGCACGTGCTTCTTTAAATTGTCCTTGAGTTTACAGCGCTGGTTACAATAGGCACAAACAAACTTAGGTAGCATTCCACACTCAAATCTCAAATGTCGTTTGAGATGTTGCAACCTAACGTATTGCTTCCCACACCTCTGGCACACGTTGTTGTACGAGTCGTAATTGGTTGCGGCTTGCGAGTAATCGTCGCTCGCGCTCGTCAGGCTTTCTATGTTCACGATTTCGAAGCGATGCTGATGCTGATACTGCTGCTGCTGCTGCTGGAACTGCTGGCGAGCACGGGAGCGCAGGTGCCGACCTGTAACTGAAAGATAGGATCGGTTAGGTGCGGTTGTTGTTAAAAAGGCGAGGGAAAAATAGGGAAAGTATGGGAAGCTCGGGTGCTTGCGTGTCGTGTGAAAACTTCTCGCGGCAACGCGTTCGATGAATCGATGAACAAAAAAAAACAACGCTTTTGAAATATTGTAGTGCTCATTGCAATGTTGATGTTGATGTTGTGCGAAGGTAGTTTTTCAAATAAATGGTCCCAGTGAGTAGGGCGGTTGTTTGACTAGAAATGGCGAAAAAAAAAGAGACGTTGGGTTGTTGCGATTTAATTTTTTGACGATTTTTTTTTTTTTTTTTTTTTTACAAAATATCATTCAATAAATCACTTGGACGATAACTGAAATTTGGTATATTTTCTATTTAAATTTATCGATTAAACGCAATTGATATTAGTTTTTTCAGTATTTCTATTGTCTCAGAACCATTTTTGTGCTTCAAGATAAAAAAAAAGACAAAAAAAAAATTAAAAAGCTGTTGCACAATTGATGTTTCATATACTTGTATTCAGGATGCAATCTTGATGGTTGAAAAAGAAAAAGGTAGCTCATTTTATTATTACAGTAACAACTTAACATTGTAAAACAGAACTGTGAATGCAAACGTTTTGGACTTTACAAACATTTACTCGTTTCATTTGTTTATTTTTTAATGACATCTTCGAACTTTACAAAAAAAATTAAATGTTAAAAAGTATTATATTGATTACAAAATCAATTTTCTTAGCATATTCTTATAGCTTATGTTTTGGGACTATCTATGTTCAAAAGTTTGTGCAACTGAGAAAAATACAAGGATAGGAAATTTTTGCGTTCCAAACAGCAAAAAAACATTAGCAACAATGAAGAAAGAACCTTTATCATGAAATTTTTGGTTGTGAATGATTTAGTTGTGAATCTTAAACAAATGTATTTTTATGACAATGTTATTTCAACGAAGAATAGGGGTACATGTCCCAATCATGAATCATGTCCCTATTGTAGCCCTCCGTAAAAGATTTATTGATAATCTAAAGAAGTAAATTAACAGAACAATAACCTTTCTAATTGTTATTTGGGTTGCATAATAGTATTATGCAATTTTAATAATATTATGTCGTTGAAAGGATACATTAAAGAGCTGTACTGTACATTTGTCTGTCTCTGTATCGATTAATAAGAGTTGAAAAAAAAAACAATTATAAAAATAATAGCGATAAAGTTTGTTTTGTGTATATTTTTACAAAAAAAATATAATCGTGGAAAAAAAGGTCGTTAGTTGCACATGCAAATATATTGTTTGCTTTTTAATAAATCTATTATCTCAATCCAATAAAATATGAGATTTTTTAAAATTTACTTCTAGTTGGCGTTTGGTTCAAGCATTCCCAGATTAGGTAAGCAAAGAGTCGTATTTTTTTTATAAAATCAATGCCTCCTTATTAACACTCATTTTCTGTCCAGGTAACAATGGTGATTTGTCTTTGAGCGCCGTATCTTGAGAAAATGTCAAGCTCGACTTAATACTTACCCATTATCATATGGATAGCTCTCCGTCTATTTGGAGCTTGCACATTATATCGTCATTTGAATTGAAGATAAAAAAAACAAATAATATTAAAAAAAAAAAAAAAAAAAAAAAAAAAAAAAAAAAAAAAAAAAAAAAAAAAAAAAAAAAAAAAAAAAAAATTGTAATTCTTATTGTTATGCTTCGGTACTTAAAAAAAAAAAAAAAAAAACATCAACTAAATAAGATAGTTATTTTACGAGGATCAAAGACACGAAACAATCAATTTTAAGACATTATAAAGCTGTTAGTGTATCATTCCTTTATTTTATTTTTTACAAAATATTTTTTAATCAATGACTTCGAGGCGAGGTAAAAACGATGGATGACATTATTTTCAAGACTTTACACGCAAATATGTCAATCGAATTACAAGTATTCTGTACAATAATTGGTAACGCAATAAATTCATTAAACGAAGTTATAGGTCCACGATTTTCTTATTTCAAAAAGTTAATCGAACTTCTTAGTCTTGTTTCTATTGTTATCTCAAATAATTTTAAAGCCAAAACATAGTAGTTAAAATAAAATAGGCACGTATATTTTAAAAATACTGTAAAAAAATAGATCTCATAAAAGTTCATATACTACATACGTAGATGTAAAAAAAAAAAATGTATTAAAAAAGAAAATTTTGTTGGAAATAACCTTATGTCCAGCTATTCAAAAGATAAAAATAATAAAAAAATTTTTATTGCATTTTACAACGGATAAGAATGTTATTGGATCCAGTGCCTTCTGTTATACATTTCTTTACGGTCCAACAATAAACTGATGGACAAAACTGATCAATATACAAATAAATTTTTTTTTTCAAACGATAGATTTTTTTTAAACATTTGTGATGGAGAAATTTTAAATAAATTTTAATTTCCCATTATTAAGTGTAATCACGAATTTAAAAACGTACTCAAACAGTTTTTAAATCGTTGAGCGGCGCTAAACTAAATATAAAGTATAAATGACAAAAATCATAATTTTGTAAAATTTTCACTACTTTTGATTCCAAACAAGTCAGTCACGTAAAACTGAATTAAACCGACATGAAAAATGAAAAAAAAAAAAAAAAAAATTAAACCATTTTGTTCTAAGTAATAAGCTTAAATTTAATTTTAATTATTTCTGTTCGAACGCATTATTTATTAATTTTTTTAATTCTATGTTTTTAATTCCAACGTCATGGTGATTTTTTTTTCGCAAGCTCGTAGCCCTTTTTGAGTTTGCAATTCAAAGTGTGAGCTTTCAAATGATCGGTACGTTTGAATCGGTGTGGGCAAAACTGGCATTTAAGATTAGCTGGCTTTCCGCATCTAGTAAAAATATAAGGAAATGTTCCTATAAAGTATTTTATAAAATTATTAAAAATAATCTAATTAAGATTAATAAATTTACTCGAATTTCTGGTGCCTTATCAAAGTCGTGTAGTGCTTATACGATCTGTAACACTTTTGGCAAACGTGGCTGTAGCGATTTTGTAACCAGAAAGGGTACCCTTGCTGCGACGTACCCGGCAAAGCTAAAGGATCGTCCGCGTAGATTTGATCGTAGAAGAGAACTGAAACAGAAATTTTTTATTTTTGACGTGAGCCATAAGATTATTTTTTTGAATCAGTTTTTACATTATTATAATTTTACAAAATAAACTACGTTTTACAGAGTGTTAGATGTGGGGTGACGTTGTGTATGGTAGTTGAGAGTGATTTGAAAGATAGGACTATTCGAAACATAACAGCCAGTCGTTTTTCGAAGTCTCAAGTATTGTATTTATTCAAAAAACGAGTACAATATTTATTAATATAAACAAATGTTCCGTTTATGACAGAATTTTGGATACTTTTTAAAAAAAACTTTGATTTTGTAAATGGCAATAAATGTTATAGAATTACCCAATTTATAATTTGTATGAAAAAATTAATTTTATTATTAAACAAACATATACTTACTCTTTATTGTAAAAAACTTTGGTTATGATGTTAGCTTTAATCATCACCATCTAAATAATAGTCAATAAAAGTATGACACTAATATGAATTTTTTTTTTTTACAATTCTAATAGAGACTCAACATTGTTATCCAAAAGTTCGTAAAACGTTATTGGTCTGTTTTTGTGGATTCTATTTATGTGGTCTTTCATGTCACTTTTGCGTTTCGAATGCCTCGAACAGTACGAGCAACGAAATTTTGGCAGTTTCTGGCATTCAAAAATCAGGTGACGTTTTAATGTATAAGAGTGAACATATCTTTTGCCACAGACTAAACAGGTATGAGGTCTTCCTGTATCTCCTCCTACTCCTTTTCGTGAATGAATTTCATTGTACCAGAAATCTAAAAAAAAAAAAAAATGAATAAAAAATAAAAAATACCAAAAAGCATGGGTCAATAAATAATTATAATAAAAGCGGAAGCTGTTTGTATGCAGTGTGTGTTTCGGATGCATATGTTGGCCATGAACAAAAAATTTAATGTTGAAATATTAAGACTTAAAATATCATATATAAATAATTCCAAGCATGTTAAAAAAGGAATGATTTAATTTTCAAGTAATATAATTTTTATTTTAGTAATATGAATATATTGTCAACCGTACATTAACCTTCGTTTACATTTCATATTTTAATTTTTACACGAGGTGCTCAAAATACAGATAGTCAGGCATACTTTTATTATTATTATTATTTTTGTTGTTATCGTTACAAATATTATTTTTCATACTTTATTATTATTTCTAAATAATATTTTAATTCGTTGGATCGTTTGTACACTAAATAGTCAGATAAATTCATAAAAGAAGCAAAAATGTTACATCTTAATTAATGTAAATCTTTTAATACATTGCATCTGAGTAATGCATACATTTGCATGACAAACAAAAAAAATTTCTGGTTATTTCGAACATAAAAACGTAATATTTGTCATAAAAAACACACAATAAACTTGGAGATGATTCAGTATTGTAATTTTTGTAACGTACGCTTCGTAACGCGAAACCTTTTTTTCAATAAAACTTAATCTAAATTATGGAAATAATTCTTATACTATTCAAATGCAAAATACAAAGAAATACTCTAGAATTACAATCTTTAGATGAATGTATGGATTATTACATAGTACTTTCATAAATTATCCATCGTATCATCCACGTGACTCTGACCTCGTTATATTGCACGCAGGCCCCCATATATATGCAGTACTCATAAAATATTATACGCAGAAATTTACCATTCGATTAAATTTTCATCGAGTGTTTGACAAATAAAACTCACGTACAAACATTTTTTTATTTTCTACCATTATTGGAAGTAAACAATTTTCGACGGAGTGTAATAATTGAAAAACTCATTTGTTATGAATTTTTTTTGTCTGGTTCGAGTAAAAAGTTTTACAGCTTAGCTTTTTTTTTCATAAAAAATTTCAAATTATTTCTAAAACTTCTGCGTTGAAATTCACCACACCTCACGATCGATCGTTGACTCGTCAACTAATTTTGTAAAACAAAAAAAAATGATACAACACGCCATGATATAATCGCGTTTACGCGACTTCACTCTATATACTTGATACTCGAAAATCGTTTCCGCGTACTTTTGTCAACCAGCTCTCGATATGAAAGCATACTGTCACTAAGAATGAAAAACAAACATTTTTAAACATCTAGTCGATAATTTGAGATAAAAAACAGTTGTAAAAAAAAAGAGTTTTGTTTTCACTCTAATTTTGCGACGCCTCGACAAGCGTGTCGATGCAGTAAACCTCTTCTTGCTTGTGGGAGGTCCTAATATGATTGTAGCAAGCATATCTATATTTCGACTTCTGGCCGCAGTAGGGACATTGAAACCGGGGACTTTTTTTACAAGCGTATTTGAGGTGCTGCTGCAGGCCGCGGAGGTACGAAAAACTGCTCGGGCACCTCGGGCAAAGGAAACTGCACCTGTCCACCATCGCTCGGCGTCCCCGGTGGCCCACTCGTGCACGGCCCCGTTTCGGCTGGGGTTTCAGAGCACGTCCGCTGACCAGTATATCCTTGACCTCCACAAAGTGCAGGCCCGGACTGTTACCATCGTCATCTGAAATAGGAAAGCACACCATCAGTCGGGAGGGTTGGAGATTTCGGGTGGTTTTTACGTGCATGTGGGGAAAAAAAAAAGGGACGTGTTATATTATCGTTAATGTTGTTATGATCTTTTTGTTCGATGATTTTCTTTTTGTATTTGCTCTGCAAGCGGACTCGGGCACCCAGAAACCAAACCGAAAGCTGAAAACAGCAAGTATGATTTATATCTTGAAAATAAACAACATGGTTGAAAAGTTTATTTTTTTATAAGCTAGAATTTTTGTAAAGCGATGTATTGACTCAAAGTTTGTTATCTTGGACCATGTTTATGGAAGGCAATATTTTGGTTAGAAGGCCTTTCCGTTTTCGGGTCCTCAATTATTTTATAGATTTTTAGGCACTACAAAATACAATTTTTTCAGGAAATGTAGTTCACTATTTTTTCTAGAAATTTGTTTTCATTACAAACACAGTATTCAAAAAATTTTTTTAGAGAAAAAAAAAATGCAATATATTTCAAGGAACGGAGTTTATTTCAAAGTATTTTAACAAATATTCAAACACTTTTTTCAAATATGTCGAGACTTTATTTCTTTTTTTTTTCTTTTTCAAAAAATAATGCATTAATTTTGCTAGAAGAACTTTCATCCAATATTGCGTTGTACGCAGTAACAAAAAAAAAAGTAAAAAAAATCCAACACTAAAACCATGCGTCAGATTTTTAGGAAGAGAATTTTCAAAAGTAATCATGTCAAAGATTGACTACAAGGCTGTCAAACTATCCGCACTCTACACATAAATATACAATGAATGGAAGAGAAAATAAAAGCTCGAAATTTTTATAGTTTGTAATCAATGTTTATTGAGAGAGAGAGAGAGAGAGAGAGAGAGAGAGAGAGAGAGAGAGAGAGATTATCATCACAAGATAGGATATTTTTTTTGTTTCAACAGCAACTAAAATAATAGTAATCGATAATGCACAAATATCCCTAACTGCTTAATCAGACTTCGAAGTAAATCTTATTTATCCACACACTTAAAATGCCCTCGTCGCCACTGCGTACAGTCGCAGTGCGGTACAATCTAAACGCACACACACACACACACATCGTCTTTTTGGACGAAAGATAAGTTCAATTATTGTAACATCAAATGTATATACTATGTCTAGATATGAACAGCAAGTGAGTAAGCTACATCTATACAACCATCACACGGTGCGCACACAAATGACATTCGTTTCGAAAGCTCATCGATGATTTTCCGTCCTCGCAACAGTATACAACCACGATATATATAATATATGATACACATGTATTTGCCACGAACAGGGTCCCTTTTCCCGAAGCGCAGCACAGTATAAAATAGACCAAAGTCCACACCAAACTAGCGCAGCGGAGCTTACAGCATCGGGTCATCGTAGATGTGGGTCTTCTCGTGCTCTTGCAGGTGGTGTCGGTGCTTGAACCTTTTACCGCATCGATTGCACTGATAACGTGGCTCCATCCCGCACTAATTTTATATCATCAGTAATTATTATGAGAAAAAAAAATACAATCATATTGGCTACTCATTTTAATCTATTCGGTCCGTCAAGTAGATTATTGAGAAATATTTGACACGTTTTTTTTTTCTTTTTTCATACGAACAAAAACCAGTGAAGATAGAGCTCGTCAAAGTCCAGGAGCGGCGGGCAAGCGACGCCACTCCGTGTAAATCGCTACACTAAAATCATACACAAAGCGCAAAAGGCAGCGGTTTGTGAAAATCACTCGATATTTTTGGATGCAATTTTGAGGATAGGCCGAAGACTATTCCAAAAATTACAATCTCTGAATATTTCAGTCATTTATACGTATTGGACAAATGGAGCGAAGAATTTTTCAAAAACGCGCAAACCGCGTTCCAACGGAGCTCGTGCTGTTCGTTTATTTAATTGCTCACATTTTTTTATCGGAACACTGTTTCTCGCGTGACTTAAACTTGTCCTGGGAAACGCGGAAAACGGTTTCTGCGACCTTTATCAATTTTTTTTGCGAAAACTAACAATTTTTTTTTTCAAATCATCCTGCAATACCCTTTGAGATCATGCAGTTGGTCGAGCAGTTTTTGTTGACGTGAAAAAAGAAAAAATACGCGCAACATGATTTGTAATATTTAACTATTCATCGATAAAAATGTTTTCGTAAGATTATCAGCCGAAACGAATCTTACCTCGAGTCGCAGGTGGCGCATGAGGTTGCCCTTGTGCGTGTAGTGGCGGCCGCAGCGCTGGCACAGGAAGACGCCGCTCGATGATTTAACGATGGTGGTCGTTGACGCGGCGTAACAGCTGATCGAGGACGAGGAGGACGAGGGCGACCACTGGACGACTGGAAGCAGAGATCAGATTGCCAAGGGTTAGCTCGGGGTGGCAATGATGCGGGGAATGTATGGAGTACACGTGAATTAGAGTTGCTGTCGTGGTACTGGATTGATGGTTTGTTTTTCAGCGGAGAGTGCGAGTTTGGCAGGAAGTGTGTCTAAAGCTGTTTCGGCGTGAGATTCAGGATACATTTTTTTTTAAATTCGCATTCTTGTGTAGGCGAGTCGATTAAATTATTTTTCTTTATTTATGTATAATGTATCATATGAGTGCTAACTTCTGTAATGTTGGTAGACTTTTTTGCTCCCAAGTTTATCCGGTTTTCGTAAAAAATCTGATGTTGTAGGGCTTTCCGCAGGCGCCGCATTTGAAGAATTGACTAGAGTGAATGGCCGGCTTGGCATCCAGAGCCAAGGGATCGCACTCGTCTGAAAAAAATTCAAATTATCAACAAGATGTTTTTATTCTCGTGATTTTTAGGTATTGCAGGAATTTTAGCCGAATGGAAAAATGTCGGTACATAAATAAAATAAAAAAAATGTAGTCGAAATGAAAAAGCTTCACCAGAACAATTTTTCGAAGCCACGTGTACAGTAGTAAAAAGAGTTGAAAGAGGAAAGTATTAAGTGTTTGAAAAAAAAATATTTTTTTTAACATATGAAATTGTTCCAATTCCGTCTAGCAAACAAAATGAAACATCAAAATGAACATATACTTTCATGTGTCTGTGATTTCATGTATCTCTTATTTGATTAAGTTGTTGTGGCGCACATGGTTTCACTGCAAGCACTTTAATCCAACGCAAAGTTTTCCCATACAAAGTTTCTTTTTTATCTCTAGACTTATTGCGTGGAAAAATATTTACCTTTTTATCATGACGATTTAGGAGTTTGTTGAAGTTACTGTGCGTTTGAAAAATATAAAAAGTATGACAAAAATTTAAATCATTAAAATTCGATTAATCAAACAGTTGTCGAGTGTCAGCTGGAATTAAAAGTTATAATTAGTATCGATACAATACAGTATCGGTTTGTAGGCTATATGGGCAAAACATCTGGTCGTGCGTATACAAAGGAAAAATACTGTTTTATTGTACAGACATAAAAATGAAGTTGTGTTTTTTTATCACAATATAAAGTACCATTTACAAAACACATCCGTCAGTAGACGGCACGAGGCTTTCTTTACATTCATTTTTTTAAAAAGAGTGTAACGAAAATTCTTTAAACAAAAAACATGAACACTATTCAATAATATTCACATGTGTACATATGGATAAAAAAAAACATACAAAAACATTTGATCCTATAAATTCATTGTGCTATAGCCGTGCACATTAACCAAGTGGCGCTGATAGTTAGATTTTTGTTTGAAGGCGCGCTTGCAGGTATGGCATAGATATTGCGGAAGTTGACCGCAGACAACTCTCATGTGACGCTGTAAGTTGTCCCTTCGCGAGTAGCATCTTCCACAGATCGGACATGACAATTGTTTTCCTGAAAAAAAAAATTTGGCGTTGGCATGAAGGATATCTTTGGAAAAAATTTTCGATTTTCTAATTGACCGTCGAAGTGAAAGAGTTTTTACGAAGCGCTTTGATGACATTTATTGGTCGCTCATGCGTTTTTCATTGTACTGCGCCTTTCTGAGTGATAGTGTGTGTGTGTGTGTGTGTGTGTGTGTTGATAAATAATTATTGTGTGGATACAACTGAATCGTTTACCTGTTGAGATTCTTTACAACTTTCAATGAGTCACAGGAATTATAGTGAGTAAAAAATTAAGAAAAAAATATTATGATACCGTTTATTGTTAAATGCATCGCTTTGGATTAGTGTGAGATGAATATAATCTCTAATTATAATATTAAATTCATATCAATACACTTTAAAATTAAATGTATACAGACACATTGATGTGAATTCATAAAAATAATTGTATCACTTGATTCTGAAGCACAGTCATATTATAAATATTGGAAAAAAAAACACTTTAAGTACACCATTACCATTCGACAGCGTATATGCCAACTTACAACAAATCATTTTAAGTTCTTCGAAATTTATAGAGATTTTCATAGTAGTCTTTGTTATTCTCGTACTCGGCCTTATGTTGCGTTCTTACGTGATAGAGCCAATTACATTTGTACCGAGTGAGTAAAGGACAGTAATCACATTTGAACTTTGGTTTCTTAATGTTGCAGCCGTACTTTATGTGACGTCCGACAGATGATTTTTGAGCATAAGTTTTTCCGCAGTCAGGACACTGATACGTCTGATACTTCATCTGGCCTAGAAAATGAGAATTCGCTCGATCAGGTGATGAATTTATTTATTTTTCCTTTAGTAAGGATTTTAACAAATAACATAGATTATGCACATATATTATGAACTATAACTACATATTATGCGCGTGGGCTTTTGAGGTGAAGAACAAACGTATTATCCATTATTGTTTCAGTTGTAATACCACGCATTGTTTTATTTCAAGTTGATGGACAAATGAATAGTCACGTACATGATACAAATATACAAATTCGTAACAGAATGTCTAATGATCCATGAATGTTTTTTCAAATATGAGTAATAAAGAAAAAATCAATAAATAATTTGTCATTGATGAGAAACAAGATTACTTCTTCACAAAATGCATGATGCGAATATTGTAATTTACAATAACGATGGTTGAACAAAATTTAAATTATTTTTATTATAGATTATTAGCCATCTTTATCCTTTTTAGTCGACAATCTTTTGTTGAAAATATTTTCAACTGTAACTTGTGAAAAACTATTTTTGTATTCTTGTGGATGCTGTTGCTTGACGTGACGATTACAGCTGTCTTTATACGTGGAGCGAATCGAACAAAACGGACACTTGTATATTAGTTTCCTCAAGCACACGGTTTGATGACGATAGAGCGAATTCTTTTTCAAATAAACTTTCTCACAATTTTGACAGGCGAAGGCTGTCTGTGGCTGGTTACGATTGTCTGAAACACATATAATTGGAGTGATTAGACATATTTTATTGAATTATATTTTATCATTTTATTTCTCTAGTAAATTGGATGTCGACACATTTAATTAGTACTGATGATACTCAGCAATGAAGGGGAGTAATATAAAAATCATTTCAAGTGCAATTATATTTGTTTAATCATTCTGTAAACAAATACATTAGATTGAGCTTACACAGAAAATTTTTATCACCGTACATGCGTTCGATGAAAAGATTAAAAGAGTATTTCAAAGCCTTAGATTTTAAGGAAGTCCTTCATGCTCTTCATTGTGATGGTTAAACAAAATTGATGACGTGAAAGCGACGTATGGACAGTGTGGGCACTCAAAATGTGGCCCTAAACATTTGTGCTTCAAATAGTTATTCCACAGTTTATAAAATCTGTTGCATTTTATGCATGTGTAGCCGAACATTTTTTCCCCATGGTAGGTCTTTGTATAGGATTTCTTGAAAGGTTCTGCAATAAGACACGAATCGATTAGATTGAATGTTTCTTTTTGTGACTGAAAATACAGTTAAAATTTATGAAACATGCTTTTTTAAAATGAGAAAACAAAAGAGCAGGTTCAATTGATGCTGAAGACTACAGTTTGGTATTTAAAGTACGAGCAATACACCAGACACCAGATAGAAAAAGTGATACAATAATATTTATGTATTATTATTATTTTTTTAATCACTTATATTTAATTAAAACAATTTTATATTAAAATAATCAAATGAACCCATTGTCATACTAACCATGTATATGTCATATCTGTATACATGCATGTACACATGCTGTTGTGAATAATTTAATACCTTTATAAGATTATTACACATTACGTATATTTCGCTTTCTAAAAAGGAAGACTAGGATTGGATCCAACAAATAGAATGTGCAGTTTATACTAGAACGTGCGCGTTGGATATGTGCATTTACGAAATTTTGTTAATAAAACTTTTTATAGGACTGGAGAATCGTTTTAAAAGTGACCGTACATTTTTTTAAACTAATCAATAATAAAGTGATACAATTTTATTTTTCATATGATAAAATTCGGTATATTATAAAGGATTATTTAAATATCTTACCAATTGAGTTTTGAAATGATAGTTTTCATAATATTATCGTATTTACGACATAGTATTTGCTTTAAATGTTTAAATGTAATTAAAAAAAAAAGTTTTATTTTATTTTATTTATAGTAACTGCCTTATTTTGATGAATGAAAGATTTTTCATTGTTTTCTCGATTAAATAAATACTTATAAATTTGTTCTTAACTGCTAAATAATTTTTTAAGATCATTTTTATCGTTTTTATTGTAAAAAAAGGTAGCAAAAATGTATTTCTAACGGTGATCAGTATTGCAGTACAATAAAATTCGGTTGAATGACAATAGATGAAGAGCATTATGAGATACAGCTAATTACAAAAATTTGAATGAAATTATAAATGAAAAAATCATAGGAAAAATACTATTAGTCTATAAATTTAATTTTTTTTTTTATACATTACTATATGAACAATTTTACGAAATTTTAAAATTTATTACTTATTTCATCGTAAAAGCACGAAAAAATTTCGAAAGAAATTTTTTTTATTTTAATGTCTTTTCAAACTTCTAAAAAGTGGAGAAAAAAAAGTTAGGAAAAGAAAATCAGTCGAATAAATCTTGAGATCAGACTGTTAACATACATACATATACACACACGCGCGCGCACACACACACACACACACACACACACACACACACACACATATGTATCCATACACACACATATATATGTATCCATACACACACAACCGGACATTTATTACCAAGTAACGTTCAAATATAAAATACAAGAAATATGTTTTTTTTTGGCACGAAATGTGATTTATTGTCTATTATAAAGCATTTTCTTCGGGAAAAAAATATGAAAAAAAAACACGTGTCCTCATGCTAAATTTGTTTTTCTGAAAAATTACATAAATTTTTTGTAATAATTTTTTTGTAGTTGATTGGTTTGTGTGTACTGAAACTGAAATCGGTGTATAAATATTAGTCATGTGTTTATAAAAAACTAAATACAAACAGGAGTTTTGGATTATAAAAGGAATATGAGCAATCAAAATAGGTCAATAGAAAATTTGATATCGTTTTTATTAAACGTAGAAAAAAGTTATGGAAACAGAGAGAATAATGCAAGAATAACAATACTTCATACATTATTTACTATTAAATAAAAGTTCGAAAAAAATAAAAATAGGTACGCAAAATTAGAGGAATCATGTTCTTGTATTACGAATAAGTCTATAAAACCCTTTTAAAAGAAAAAATCGTCGACGCGATTAGGTAATTTTCTATATTTACAAATTTCATGCTGACTTTTAAATAGTGAAGGAGGCTCATCACCCATATACAACCCTGAATTTGTATTAATTAATAAAGTCGATGGTTGACTTTTAATAACGACAAAGTTGATCCCATACTAAAAAATAATAATTTAAGTGTCAAGAAAAATTTATTTTTTCAATTCAGGTACTGTTACGTATGCAAAAAAAACTCAATAAAAGTCGAGAAACTGTTTTGTTTTTTGTACGATTTCCATTTTTCAAGGCTTGGATTCGTCCTTAAAAGATTTCGAACAAAGTTACCGAAAGAATTTTATAAAATATTTAATGTGGAAAAATTTCTTTTATAATAAATAATTTTTTACAATAACTAATATTTAATTTACAAAAAATCCTTCCGAACTTTATTCAAAATCGTTTAAGGAGAATCCTAGCTTTGAAAAAGGGAAATCGGATAAAAAAAACAAAAAAGTTTTACATCTTTTACTGAGTTTGTTTTTATACTTAACAGTACTTAAACATGCAATATGCAAAATTGAAAAAATAAATTTTTGCTACTGGTTTCATTTTTTGGTGTGGAATTAACTTTGTTGCTGATGAATGTTAACCATCTACTCTATTAATAATTACAAATTTAGTGCTATGTATGGGTAATGAGCCTCCTTAAGTAAAACATTTATTATTATTGAAAAATATACGTGTATTATTACATAAGTACATTACATACATCGTTGTCAGAAGAAATTCATTCAACAATAATTAAATGAAAACAACAAAAAATCATACAAATTACAATGATAGGAATAATATAAAAAATATTTTACATTCGAACATAATGATTTTTCACCCTACATTGATCGAAATGCTTAGTTTATACGCAGTACCATTCCTTAAGTATATCTTCATTGTTAAGTATTAAAAGAAGGTGCACACATTCTATCGAAAAACACAACGATTTTACGCGCGCACATCGCGAGTATATGGAATACGTAATACTTTTTCAATCACGTTCATGAACAAAAACAAAAAAAATATTTCACATTTGAAACGAAGTTTTAAAAAACAAGGTCCATAAAAAAGAAAAAAAAAAAAATGCCCCGAACCGAGCAGCTCTTCACTCCCTCTTCAGCGCGTGAAAGGTGTTGATGTGCCGCCTGACGCAGTACGAGTACTTGCTTTTAAAATCGCACAGAGGGCACTTGAAGTCGTTGCCGGCCCCGTGGTCGTGAAGATTTTTCACGTGCCGCTCGATGTTCGCCTTGTAGCTGCTGCGGTACGGACAGGTGTTGCACTGGTAGACACCGGATCGCGGGACGTTTTTGCAGGTAAGCAGCACGTGGCGCTTGAGTAGCTTGCGCTGCTGAAAATTGGCGCCGCAGTGGGGACACTCGTGGCGCTGGTTCTGGTAGTAGAATTTGTTGTCCACGCCGAAGAAGGCCGGGGGCCGCTGTACCGGGGGCAGGGTGAAACGATGGTCCAGAGTCACGTGGAAATAGGTGAAGCCTGCAACACGAGCGCGCGCACGTTATGAGAATTGGGGTTGTGGTGCGTGGGGGACTTGTTTTTTGTTGGTGGGGTTTCGTGTTTGCGTTGTTGTTGTTGTTGTTGTTGTTGTTGTTGTTGTTGTTGTTGTTGTTGTTTGTGCAGTGTTGTTGGCGACGTTGTGGCTTTTGTGTCTGTCATTTGTATTGGGATTTGAACTCAGCTGAAGCACCAATTATCGATATAAACGAACGTTGTGTAAGGTGGCTTTTTAACATCAGCGTCACCTACCGCCCTATTCCCACAAGTTACAAAGAAAGTTTGAGACTCTAGTTCAAATTCCAATCGCTGGCGGCAAACGAGTGACCGAGGGGCTGTTGGTGTGAACGTAAATTATCATTACAAGTTTAATCTTCGGTGAATCTTTGCTGACCCGTGCGGTACCAATCGAGAATCGGAAAAAATTCTCTCATTTATGACGTATGGTCTTTATTCGTACAACTGATAAACTCGAACTGCCTTCTGTAATTAAATCGGTAAAAAATAAAAATTACAACAACAAATCTCTGTATAATTTTCGACGGCGTAACGTGGGCTGGCGAGACAGTAAATTTCTCGGTAATAATATGAAGCTTATATACTTTCATACATCAATACTTTATCACGACTTAAATGATATGAGTTTTGTATACATATATTTATATACACACATGAGTGCACCGTCCTAATGTAAGATTTGGTCAATTCACTGATTCCAAAAGCCGAGTAGTGGAAGTTGTTTTATCGTCCAATACCTATGACGAGCATGTATAACGAGAAAAATAAAAAAAAAAAATGAAAAATAAAAAAACACTGCGCACCTCGTACGTTTATAAATTCTTGCTGTCCTTCCAGATCCTCTGTCCGGGGTCGAAGTTGTGCTCGCGCGCCATGTGGTACTTTAGCAACATTTTTGATTAGTAACGACGCGTATCATATATTGAAGACTGTGAACGATAAGATCAAAAGCGAAAAGAAAAAAGATATTCGAGATTGTAAAATAACAGGAAATACATATCGATTGTAATAACCTGTGTGAGTGTATGTTGTATGTGAGGTAAGGAACTCATGTTATATAGTTTAAGATAATTAAATATCTGCAAGTTTACACCGGGATATCAATGTAATTGCGTGTACTAGTATTAAGCATACAAATGTCACATGTATACGAAAGTCCATTTTCTGGGCCAAATGGCTGAAAACTAATAAATTATTATTGTAGCAACATTTTGATCCGAGCCCAGTGCGGACAGTCTGGCAAAAATAAATCATGCGCATACTCTTGGTCGATCGTACCAGATCTCCGAATAGAGCAAGTTGCAGAATATTACTTTTGCGTTACTTTTACTTTATTTTAATCATCATCGGTGTTGGTGCGAAAGCCAGGGAGTTGACGAGAGTCTCACGGGTAATCATTATGTTTGTTCGGCAAAGACGAGCTTAGTACGTACATATACATACTGGCGATGATATAATCGATAGGCACATTTAGAATTATCTTGATCTACAGTATAATATAAATATAATACAAGACTTTGATCTCCGACGCTCATCTGTACAGGCGCGTTCCTGAAATATCTCTGAACAACTATACTACGAGATTAAACATTGCGGGCCAAAGGAAAAAGCTCTCCATCAAACTTTGATCCGATGAGTATACTTTCCAAGATACTGTTCATTGAAAATCAATTGAGACGCTTGAAAAAAAATCCTTCCAAAATTTTCCCAGCTAGTTATGTATACCGTACAAATTAATTAATTGCCAATCATCAATGTCTTGGAAAGAACGCATCAGAGGGTATCGAAATTCAAAAGGAAGCTTTTTTGCTTGTCTTTATCTCGCAGCATACAGTTTTTCCAAATTATTTTCGGAACACCCTGCACAACGCAACTTGCAACAATGCATGAACGGCGATGGTGGAAAAGTGGGGTGTTATTAGAGCTTGTGCTTTCTTGGGTCGTCAAGGTGCCGGGCGAGACTGGCCTTCCGAGCGCAGCTGGTCGAGCAGCGCCGGCACTGAAAGTGTTGGTGACCGCCTCACTGCGCTGGCACAGTCAGAAGTTGGGGCGGTCGGTCGGCCTTTGCACGCTGACGAAGCCTGAAACGATATATGAACAGGTGAGTGGAGGTTGCGGATTCAGCTGGTGGAATGATGTGGGATTGAAGGATGGTTTATTCGAAGGTGTGATGATGCACTGCGCTAATGCGTATCGCGTGCGAGTCGATCAATCGACGGAGGGATACTGTACCCTGAGATTCTTTCCCGCGCTGAGGTATCACCTGAAAAAATAAAAGGCGGGTCATTTGGATGTGTAATGGGGAGGGAGGAAGGGGGGGGGGGAAACTAAACACTATTTTTACGTGGAATGCGTGAAATGAGTTACAATAGAATGAAATTGACATACAATGAAATAAAGGTGGATTGAATTTTACTGACTTTATTTTTAATAAATCCAATTACAAAATACAAATGGTAAACATTTCCACGAACTATGTTGGTATAAGTATATCCTAAGTACTTATAAGTTATAACTGGTAGGAACAAGGTTCGTGTTGAAAAAAACAAATGTGCTCGTAAAGTTAACAGACAAAAATTTGCTCTTATATCATTGAAACGCAAACCTACAAGGCCCCAAATAATATCCTTATGTTATTCCTTACAGAGCCAACTGATTGTCATACGTGTTATGGCGTTATGACGAATGTAATTATTGCGTGAAATATTATACATAATCCTATTGGTCCTTACCGTTTTGGATTATTTAACTAGCATGTTATGATATGATGTCAACAAATAAACTTGAATCGCGTCTAAAATTAAAAGTGACGTACGTAAAATATGAATCTACGTACATCAATTTTTTCGTGTTTCGTTACTTTTAAATATAGCTTATCATGTAATTATGGAATGTATGCAAAAGGTACGGCTACAAGCCTAAGATTCGTAAATTATTTAGTTAATAACAGAATAAATATAACCAACGTAATCCTCAAAGTGAGTATATCCGCTAACAATAGTAGATTTCAAAAGTTGTTTAACATAATATATTATGATACTTAATTGCCCATATTACTTTCGCCGAAACCAAAAAATTACAAAAATAGTTAAAGACAAAAACTCAATAGCAGCTGTGTCTCACAGCAGAACAGTACACTAAAAATCCACACGACAAAAATGCCACAGCTTGTGCCTCTATTTGGAATTTGCGCCAGTAAAACTACAAAACGCACGTATCTAATCTTTAGAATGTCAACCTCAACGTAATTTGAAGGAGTTGTTGGGAAAAAAAAAAAAAAAAAAAAAAAAAAAAACAATACTCATAGTTCATTTTCCTCTTGTCCACTTGGTGTTTTTACTTGATGAGAAACATACATATTTTGGATCATGCGACAAAATTTTTTTTCTTTTTTTTTTAATTAATGAAAACATGTCCCCAAGCAGTTGTGTTTGAATTTTACAAATTTTTAATAAAATTTTCATCATTCATTCGTAGAAAATAACTAAATTTCTTGTATAGTGTTTGTACGGCCGTAAAAACAAACTTTATGATGAAAAATATCTTGGGTCGAAAACTCCAGGGGAAAAAAATACCTGGCCTCGATAGACCCAGACCATTAACGTAAAACAAGCGCTATTCACTGCATTCACCATACCTCGATCGCCCTCAGTTTTGTTCTACAATTTGCAACGATCACGTACACCATTCATCAATCGTTGCACGCGGTACATTATAAAACAAAAAAACCCGAATTTCTTCATTCAACGCGAACAAAACTAATCGCGTCATAATCATCGAGCGAAACATCGCCGTGCATATTTTTCCACGCTCCATAAAAAATTCTACGCCCGTACAGATCTTTTGCCACCCCCCCCTCTTCCTCGGGCCCTCGTGAAAATTCCCCCCCCCCCCCCCCCCCCCCCCTCGAACGACCGACGTCGGACCGTCAATCAAGCGAGCAGCGGGCCCGGATGCTTGGCCCTGAGGTGCCGGTCGAGGTTCGACTTCTGGGTGAACCTGGAGGCGCAGTACCGGCAGCCGAACCTCTTCTCGCCGACGCCGCACTCGTACTCCCTGTGCCGCCAGAGCGAGGTGAACAGCTTGTACCGCCTCGAGCACTTGCCGCACGCGAAGGACCGCTCGTCCCCCGCGGGCCTCCCGCGCAGAGCCCGGCCCGGCTTTTCGACGCCCCCCCCGGGCCCGCACTCGTAGGTCCGGTGGCGCGCGAGGCTCGCGCGCACGCCGAAGGTCCGCCCGCAGTCGGAGCACCCGTAGCCGCTGGGCTGCCACTTGGCCCGCTGCTGGCGGGGCTCGTCCGAGCGCAGGCGCCGCTGGAGGAGGAAGTCCCGGGCGGAGGCGGCCGGGAGCGTGACCATCGGCGGGACGGCTGGGAACAGAACGGTTCACGGGGGGGGGGGGGGGGG